>JADRCH010000199.1:1300705-1361027 GCA_019843965.1 Rhynchomys soricoides
ATAGATAGATGATTGATAGATGATTGATAGATAGTTGATAGATAGATGATAGATGGATAGATAGATTGATAGATGATTGATAGATAGATAGGTGATTGATAGATGATTGATAGATGATAGATAGATAGATGATTGATAGATGCTAGATAGATGATGGATAGATAGATGGATGGATGTTAGCTACATAGATGTTAGGTATGTAGATACGTGAGGAGATTCTAGGTGCCCTGATACTATTGCATTAAAACATGAATACTAAGATTTAACATAAACAGATGAAATACACATCCTTACTATATGGCACAGACAAAACTAGGGAACTGCGTAGCTCTCACAGGTTTTATAAACGCAGTTTTGAATCCGGGAGACCCCAGGGCCTTCTGCAATCATATTCCGATCCTGTCAGTGTGACGTCGTAGACTGCGGTTTTGTTTTTCCAGTCGTCCTCTGTCAGCTCTCAGAGCCATTTCCTCAGCACCCACACCCCTGCCCCTCTCCATGGGCATATGTCTGACTCAGTGTTGGGAATTATCCTTGTCTTTTGTCTCAACAGTTTCATCCCTTAGTGCTTTCCCCTCAGCTCCTTAAGTCTTAGTTATTTTCTTTTCCCTTTGCTCATGCTGCTGTTTTGACCTGGCTGTCTTTCTGTCTCTGCACTCCTTCCTAGTTTTGTGCCTGGCTGTAGTTCCCCCCCCCCCCATTGTCAGTGTCATTTCTGGGGTCTTGGTACAGTAAGTATGTCTACGTTGGGTGAACAGCATAGCAGCCATTTCCACACAAAGCTTTCTCAATTCTGTCCCTGTCCTCTTAGCTACAACTTTAAAGTTAAGTTTTCCTCATCCCCAGTGAGGTTTGGAGCACATGTGTTTTGTTCTTCCTGTCTCCTCTCCTATTCATAATTCTTGCCACGATGTTGTAAGATGTGTAGAAATTCCCTCACAGTTAAGTTTCACGGGTTCTCAATGAGCACGGATACGATAGTTCTATCCTCACACAGACACAAACCCCCTGAGCTCAGCCCAGGCACTGTGATCTCCTGAAAGTCTCCTTCTGCAGTCATTTCCATGAGGAGCACCTGGCAGACACACCCTCAGAGCTCCCACCTGGTACTGCCTCTCTCTCACCTCACTCAGATGTTGGCCCAAACAGGACTGTAGGACTTTGGCCCTTTCTCAGAGTTGCTGCCCAACCTTCCAGCTCGTTAGAGTATGGCAGGCCACTGCAGTGTTGCCTCTTAGGAATTTTAGGTTAGAATGAGAACTCCTTCCACTACAGGAAACTTGTTCTTCTGGCCTATAAATTTCTCTCTAATTCTCTCTCTCTCTCTCTCTCTCTCTCTCTCTCTCTCTTTGTCTCTCTGTATCTGTTTCTCTGTCTCTGTCTTTCTCTACCTCTATCTGTCTGTCTGTCTGTATCTATGTATATATGTATCTATCTATCTACCTATCTATCTATCTGTGATGGTTTGTATATGCTCGGCCCAGGGAGTGGCACTATTAGGAGGTGTGGCCTTGTTGGAGTGGGTGTGTCATTGTGGGTGTGGGCTTTAAGACCCTCATCCTAACACCTTGGAAGTCAGTATTCTGCTGGCAGCCTTCAGATGAAAATGTAGAACTCTCACCTCCTCCTGCACCATGCCTGACTGGATGCTGCCAAGATCCTTGATGATAATGGATTGAACCTCTGGACCGGTAAGCCATCCCCAATTAAATGTTGTCATTTGCCTTGGTCATGGTGTCTTTTCATAGCAGTAAAATCCTAACTAAGCCTCTCTCTCTCTCTCTCTCTCTCTATCAGGCGAGAAGACTATTGGTTCCACAGAAGACATCTAAACCACCCAGGACCTGTAAAAGTGTCTTTGTTGGAAAATGCACCTTTGTGGATGGGAAGGCATTTAGGGTCTCAAGATGATTGTGGACATGGTGTGGGCCTAAATCCAATGTATTTAGGAGAAAGGAGAATAAGAATTGGGACCCACAGGGTGTCCTGTGTTCATTTCTGCAGCTGTGGGAAATTACTCTGGTGAAAAGCAACTCAGAGAAGACAGGTTTATTTTAGCTCGCAGTTCCAGGTTCTGTTCCATCCCAGCAGGGATGTCAGGGTAGCAGGAATCTAAAACAGCTGCAGCCAAGAGCAGGGAGAGTCAAGGCGTGAGTGCCTTGCTCAGCTCACGTTCTCTGTGCTTACACAGTCCAGGATATAAACCCCAGGAATGGTGTCACCCAGACGGTCAGGCCTTCCTGCCCTAATTAACACGATCAAGACAGTGTCCCACAGACACACTCACAGGCCAAACAGGTACAGACAGTCCTCCACTGAGACGCTCTCCTAGATGATTCTAGATAGCGTCAAGTTACCAAACAGAACTCTCCACCACAGCAAAAAAGTCTGTGAAGAGGGAGACAGAGGCGAAGTTTGGACCACTGATGCTGGGATACAGTACAGCTAGTGGGGGTGACAACTGGCAAAGAAAAAAAGTCACCTGCCTTACCCATAAGACAAAAGCAACGTTTTAGTTGGGATAAAGACATATTAGCAAGTACAGCCTTACAAAGAAATCTAACACAGCCTTAAACTTAGTCCACCAATTATAGCAATTTGAGTATCTACACACCCAAAAAGGCCAACGTTATACGGACCGTAGCTCTCTCACCAAACATTTGTGAGAGAGATGACAGAATGTTAATTTCTACAATCTGAAAGTTAGAAATAATCTAAAAATTAAAGATAAAACGTACCTAATGTTTTAAGTGGGCAAAGACGGAGCTGTCAAAATGAAACCCAAATGGGCAACAGTTGTCTAAAAATTTTGCAACAGTATAGGAAATTGAAATGAGAATGATGGGGGATGGGAGACAGCACATCGTTGCAGGACAAGGGTGTGCTGCTACATGGCCAAGGGAAAGGTAGATTTGTTTTTTTTTTTTTACCACTTTATTGACTACAAAATTGAAAAATACTCATAGCTTTTTTTTTTTTTTAATCTGAAAAACTCCATTTGGTGGCTCTAAAACACTGAAACAAAGCTATCATTTAAAAGTAATCTCATGTGCCTGTGAGCTATGCCCCTCAGAATTTCCACCCAGGGAACAGGTGAGATGGCTCAGTGGTTAAAAGCATTTGCTGTTATTGCAAAGAACCCAGGTTCAATTTCTAATACCTACATGGTGGTTCACAACTGTTCAGGCATGCATATAGTACACGTACACACATGTAGGCAAACCACTCACTTAAATTAAAATAAGATAAACTGTAGAAAGTTTTAAAATATCTCTACCTGTGCCTCCTAGTGGATGTGTGGATGATACCTCTGAGCCATGCAGCCCATTCATGAGAATCCCTGCCTGCGCCTGTCTTCGGTGGTATGATGCCTTCAGCAAACGCTAGTCTAGAGTCATGGAAAGCGGCTCTAGAACTACGGCTAATAGTTGGGATAAACTTTTTCCACGTTGTGTGAAGGTGTGTCTTTGTATTCTCTCTTGTTAGTTCTGTACCCACCGGGAGCTAAATGCTGGCAGAGTATTGGTATTGTTTCATCACTGGCCTCATTCGATTTGTAAATACTTGTCCTTCCCCATCTGCTCAGACACTTGAAGGTCAGACTCCCTCTACGCCTCCAGGCAATCTAGAATTGAGCCAGAGCTTATCTCGCTGCTGATTGGTTGTAATAAAGATCTGATGGCCAATAGCTGTGCAGGAAGTAGGGGTGGGACTTCCGGGGGTCTTTTTGGGGGAGAGAATGAAACAGGAAGAAAGCAGAAGATTTGGGAGCAGACAGGAACCTACGTGAAGCAGAACAGTCTACAGCTAGCCATGTGACAAGTCATATATATATGTCATGCTTGGTGACTGTATTCTGTCAGGTGCAGAGTCTGCAGCAAAGCCTAGAGGATTCTGTGACCCTGACCTCATTTCTGCCCCGCCTCTCAGAGTCCTGGACGGCTTACAGTTGACAGATGGTCACTGTTCCTTCTCAACCTGGTGACTCTAGAACCACTGACACTGGGAGAAAGTGAAAACCGTACCTGTCTCCCAGTGTGGCGTGTGGACATGCACACATGCCTGTGTGAGCGCACACTTGTATGTGCATGCAGTCATACTCTCCACAGTGCATGCTGCTCATGCACTTCTGCACCCTCGCAGAGGACACATACAGGTGTGCACACAGTGCTGCGTTGTGAACTTCCAGCCTCTGCATTCCCCCCCCCCCCCCCCCCCCCCAGTCACCCCTGCAAAGCCCTCTCTGGCCTCCCTGGAAGGATAAGGTCTACTTCCTGGTGGCACACAGTCCCTAGGTCACACCGCTGCCACATTCCTTGCCCATAGCTATATGCATGATGGGAAGAGGTCTGCAGAAAACCCTGTTATTTTATACTGGGTAGCCAGTCCAGCAGTGTCCATAGTGTGCTGTCTCAGTCAAGGTTTCTATTCCTGCACAAGCATCATGACCAAGAAGCAAGTTGGGGAGGAAAGAGTTTATTCAGCTTACACTTACACATTGCTGTTCATCACCAAAGGAAATCAGGACTGGAACTCAAGCAGGTCAGGAAGCAGGAGCTGATGCAGAGGCCATGGAGGGATGTTTCTTACTGACTTGCTCCCCCTGGCTTGCTCAGCTTGCTCTCTTATAGAACCTAGGACCACCAGCCCAGGGATGGCACCACCCACAATGGGCTGGACCCTCCACCTTTGATCGCTAGTTGAGAAAATGCCTTACAGCTGGATCTCATGGAGGCTCCCTTCTCTGTGATAACTCCAGCTTGTGTCAAGTTGACTCACAAAACCAGCCAGGACACGTGGGGTTGACGGCCAAAGCACCAATGGAGAAATACAAGGGAAAGCTTGAGCCACTGCCCAAAGTCCCTCAGAAAGGCTGGTCGCTGTGAGCAGGACCACACCCTTGATTCCCTGGCTGTGCTGGCCATCCCACCATAGCTGTTTACTTCCTGTCATGAGACAAGAAGAGAAGCAGTGCAGGCTGAGCCCTGAGACACTTCCAGAGACTAACACAGTCCCTGAGTTCAGCTGCTTAGGTGCCATGTCCAGCAAACTCATCTGCAAATGAAGGTGGAGTTGTAATAGAACCTACTGAATGCCAACGTCCTCCATGAATGTTAGCCATCTTCATCATCAAAATCATCACCAGCATCACCAGCATCATCATCATCAAAATCATCATCATCATCATCAGCAGCAGCATCGATGTCAGCAGCAGCAGCATTTGATAATATTAGTTTCGACAGCTTCATCTTCATCAGCATCGATGTTATCCCACCAGCAACATCTTCACACCATGGTCATCAGCCGTATCTTAGTGATCTGATCATCACCACATCAACAAACAGCACCCTCATCTTCATTGTCACCGATGCAGCTGTATCCTTATTATGTCCTATCAGCAATGACTAGCAGAAGCATTTCATCTGTTGTCTTCATTATGTCACCACCACCGCCACCACCACCAGCACAACCATGATCACCATCACCACCACCTTCGACATCCCCATCATCACCAGCATCACTACCATCACTGTCACGGTAAACATCAACAGTAGCATTCTTGCCAAGTAAGGAATCCTGATGCATGTGCCTACTTTCATCGGAAGGTGGGGTGAGGTTAATCTTCTAACAGAACCAGTCTATGCTCGTGGCTCCCTGTCTCCATTGTGCTGCTGGCAGAGAAGTGACCTTGAGTCCTGTTCCTCCTAATCAGGGCTTTCAGGAAAGTCAGAGAGTCTTGTACCGAAGGCCAGACACTGTGAGGGCTCTGGGTGGGCTCAGGCTTCATCCTCCCACGCAGTGCCCAGCACAGGTCTCTGCACATAGCACCTGGCTCAGGAATATCTGTGTAACACATTAATGCCTTGGTCTTTCCCCTTGCCAGATAAGACTGACTGTTTAGGGAATGTGTTTGATTTTCTGGGTGGGAAGTGCAGAGAATCATGCATGCCTGGAGCTGGAAGGCACCAGAGCCCAGGTGCTTGTGACAGGCTGCATGGGGGTGGGGTGGGGGGGTTGGGGGTTGGGGAGGTAGGGGGAGGGGTGGGGGGTGGGGGTTGGCCGAGTTTCTGAGCTGCCAACAGAGAGGGCGGTGAGTAAGGGTCAATCCTGTAGTGGCCTGGGACAACAGGTGCAGTGTGCCAGAGCAAGGCCAGCATGTCAGGTGACATTTATGACGCCAGGCTGGCATTTATGACACCAAACTGCAGCATGTCTGTCACCACTGTGGCTCCAGAGCTGGAGAAGGATGCAGGGTTCTCAGTGTGAATTGGATGATGTTTCTGGGGACCAAAAATGAAAGCTAGAATGGGTTCATGAATCTTCAGGAAAAAACCAAAACTTTGTATGCATTCACTGATTTCACAAGGAAGAAGGCGATGCTGGATTAGCAGAGAGAGGGGACATGTCCTGGAGGAGGGAAAGGGATTAAAGGAACAAACAGACAGCAGAACCCATTGATAAGAGCCTGGAGGAGGAGGAGGAGGGACTGCAGGCAGGTGGGTGGTAACCAGCTGGGCTTCAGAGGACCCTTTGAAGAGGTGACCCTGGTGATAGGTATGGACATGGCTACTCTGAAGCTCCGGAGAGCACACTCAAGCAGAGCACAGCCCATGCAAAGGTGACCATGTGGCACATTAGTGACTCAGGAGGTGAGCTACCTGAAACCAGGAGTTAGCTGAGACTTTGAGTTAGGTGAAAGGCAGGCTAGGACCTGGGATAGCATTGTCTTCCAAGGGGCCTGCAGGAAAGTGAGCCATGACTTACCAGTGCAGTGACCTTACCAAGCCTTTGCCCAAGCAGACCTCAGCACCCCATGATGTGAGAAGCTGAAGACACATTTTCCCACCCTTTTGCAAGTGTCCCCACTCCAAGGCTTTTGTGTCTGCCTCAGACCTGCTCTATGAGTTTCTGGGCTTGAGATGGAGTCTTCCCTGATGCTGGAGTATGTTCCAACCTGCACAGGATCTGTGCTCACTCTCTGTACCACGGGAAGAGAGATGCTTCCATTAGAAGCAGCTGTCTGCTTTTGAGATGTAGTCTCATGTATCCCAGACTCATCCGGAACTCCCTATATAGAGGACGAGTTGAATTTACCATCTTCCTGTTCTACCTTTCCAAGCTAGTTTACAGGTGTCATGGTTTGTATATGCTCAGCCCAGGGAGTGGCACTATGAGAAGGTGTGGCCCTGTTGGAGTGGGTGTGTCACTGTGGGCGTGGGCTTTAAGACCCTCATCCTAGCTGCCTGGAAGTCAGTATTCTGCTAGCAGCCTTCAGATAAAGATGTAGAACTCTCAGCTCCTCCTGCACCTTGTCTACCTGGATGCTGCCATGTTCCCTCCTTGATGATAATGCCCTGAACCTCTGAACCTGTAAGCCAGTCCCAATTAAATGTTGTCCTTACAAGAGTTGCTTTAGTCGTGGTGTCTGTTCACAGCAGTAAAACCCTAACTAAGACAACAGATGTACACTCATGCCCAGTTTCTGCAGTGTTGGGGACTGAACCCGCCACTTCCTGCATGGTAGGTAAGTGCTCTGCTGGCTGGGTTACATCTGCAGTAAGACATAGTATTTAACTTCATGGCAGTGGTCATAGTATAAAAGAGATGGTGAGACCTTTGGGGATGCTATCCGCAGGTTCTCACTTAAAAGCCCAACAGTTCAGTATGGAAAGGGTCTTTGGGGTCAAGGATCAATAAGTTAGAAGCCCCATGGATGAGAGATGGTGAGAATGGGGACATAGAAAGGAATTGCCTTTAACAGGTAGAGAGGGTATCTGTCCCCTGGGGCACCATAGGGGCTTAGCAGAGAAGGGGGCAAGTGACTGGAAGAGCTAACCCATATGCCACCCATCAGCATCAGAGCAGCCCAGTGCTTGTTCTGGGGAGCAGGGGTGTTGTGACAATGAGGCACAGCAGAAGCTATTTGGGTGCTGTACCTGAGGTCAGGACAGGGGTCCTCGGTGGTGGCTGGAGGTGAAGTGCATGCTGGGAAAGGACATTAAGAAGGGGAGGTGTGGAGGTGCTTGCTGAGTCCTATTTGGGTCAGGGTGGCTCATGATTGATAGGCCATCATTCTGTCTTTTGGAATTCCTGCAAGGGCTGGGGAAGAAGGTGACAGAGTCCTTAATGTCAGAGTGGCATGGGCTGTGTAATGGCAATTCCTGGTCATCAACTTAACTATATCTGGAGTGAACTACAATCCAGAATTGGAGGGCTCACCTGTGCTCCAGGTCTTGAGGCTGGAAGACACATGTTTCTGACCCAGATCTTGGCATGGAGATCTTGAGGCATAGAGGCTATGAAAAGCTTAGGTCCAGGGAAGGTAGTACACACTTTTAATCCCAGAAGACTGAGGCAAGGAGATCTCTGAGTTCAAGGTCAGCCTGGGACAAAGCAAGTCCCAGATCCAAGTGTGGTGGAATACGCCTTTAATCTGGGCCACACCTTCTACTCAAGGACAGTGGATGAAGGAAGATTCGATCTTCTTTGCCTGCTTACATTTACTTGCCAGCACATCTGTAGGAACCCACTTCTACAGAAGACCAGCTGAAACAACTAGCCTCATGGGACTGAGCAACTACTAGATTCTAGGACTTTCTATTCACAGCCTGACCACTGTTGGGTTAGTGGGACTACAGAATGTAAGTCATCACAATGAATTCCCTCAATACAGACAGAGACAGTCCATACGTTCTGTGACTCTAGAGAACCCTTGCTCATACAGGCTGAGATTGACTGTTGGTAAGTGGTGCAGTATTCAGGTGCAGAGCCTCACAGAGTGCATGGCACTGGATGACCTGGCCCTCAGCGATGGCAATGGGAAAAGTCACGTTATGGACAAACCAGACCCTCCCTGCTGGTGGGACTATAGCAAGGTACCAACTACTTAGAAAGCTACCTACAAGCTTATCACCTCACCTGGCCATGCCACTCTTAGGTGCCGGCTCAGGAGAAATGAAAATGTCCAGGCATGTTCCCAGAGGCATCCTTCACTGTCACCAAATGTGGGGACACTCCAGATGTCCATCCACTACTGAGTGATGTACAAACCAAAGTAGAAAGTCTGCTCAGGGAATGCTCCGGCCGTGGAAAGGAATGTTACCTTCATGCCTGCTCCAGCCCGGATGGACAGGAATGTGATGCTCCCCGGAAAAACCATTCACAAGGGGCAAAAGCTAGGATTCATTTACAGGGAATGAATTCCCAAAGAGGGTTTTCTGTAGAAATTAAAGTAGACTCCAGAACACCAGGGGTGTAGGGGATGTTGTTCACAGACTGAGGGCCGTGAGAAATGGCTGAAGGCACGGGTTTCCTTTTGGAAGCAGCGAAGTGTTCTGAAACTGTCCACGGGAGCACATTAGCTGAACGTACAAAACCAACCCCAGAATTACACATTTCCAAAGGGCAGAGTATGTGCCTGAGAGTTAACCGCTCAAAGCTGTTCTCGAAAAGCTATTTCAAAGGGGAAGAGAAAGCCACTGGGGTGTTGCTGCAGCAGTGTGGGTGCAGGAGCCCACTGTTCTGCTCCAAGGAGGCACAGCAAGAAGGACAGCCTGAGGCCACAGGGAAGGAAAAGGAGGGGAGGGACCTCTGTGCTTCACTTGAAGACCAGGAGCAGATTCCTTCTCACCCAGTGCCCCTTCCTAAGGTCGGGGGGATGCTGCTCTCTGTGTCTGGGCAGGTTTGTGCTTTGAAAGCTGCAGCACATTGAAGAGTAGAAAGGGAACAGAGCTCAGTCCAGCGTGTCCGCCTTGGGACAGCAACTCCATCTTTTGCTTTCAGCTGCACATCAAAAGTCACCAGCACCATAGATTTCTTTAGAAACACTTGTGCTTAGAAAGCAACAATAACAAAAACATTACTGTAAAAACTCTTGTGCCTGTCAAGCCTTTGGCAAATGCTGAATGTTAATGAACTAGCCATGCCGAGGTCACAGAGATTCCTGTCTCATGAGCTACTTTATAGGAGAAGAAAATGTTAACAGAAAACCATAAAGAGGACACTTGAAGTAGCAGGCAGGGACTCCCTTGGTGTTTCCTACTTGGCAAGTGTTCCTGTGGAGAGTTGGCACTGTCAGTCACATGAGAAGCTTTCCTCCTGGCAAAGCCGAGCTGGCTTCAGATCTGAGCTGCTTTCTCTCGAACCCCTTTTATGTTGAGGTAGTGATCAATAGGTGCATCGGACGTCCCTGGTGCCAGGAGTGCCTAGAAAATGGCAAAGCTGACTCCCTAGCAGCAGAGGATGAGCTTCTTTGAGGTTGAGCAGGTGATGTTTGCCCCAGCCTTGCTGTGGGCCACCTCCCATATCGATCTCCGGTGTGACAAATGACAATAAAGACAGAACTGAGGTATAAAATTTTGTAATGTAAATTCATCAAGGGCATTCAAGTTTGCTGACTTGTTAACATCTGGATGAGCCTAGCTGCGAAGCATACCACAAATATAGATGGGATGAGACAGCGTTCTGCTGACCACTCTATGTCACGCTCTCCGACCGCCTCTGCTGGGTTCTTCTGCCTTCCCAGGGCACCTTGTCTGATTTCTTAGGATGTCTACAAAGGATCAGCATAGCCCAGGAGTGGATGCCACAGATGCATCGGAATGAGAACATCAGACATACAGATGGGAATTTGTAGGGAGCCTGGGAATGAAGGAAGCATCAGGACACGCAGGTTGACAGGGCAACAAGGGTGGACTGAAGTACCAAGGTTGGACACACACAGGCTTCCGTAGCTGAGAAATGAGCCTCAGTCTCCTGAGGCAGGTGGAAGCCTTGGAACCCTTCTTGGGTCTCAGGGGTTGAGGGCACAGAGAAGGAGCTGAGCTTTGTCTACCTAGAGAGAATGAGGGAAGTCTCAGGTACCTTGTAAAATGGGCAGGAGAGAACCAATATCCTTGGCCCAACCTGTGAGAGAGGCTGGAAGGGAGGCACGCCTGTCTGCCTGGTGTGGGGAAGAGAGAATCTCTACCTGCTGCAGCTGCCAGCTTCTGAAGGGAGTGAAATGAGGGAAAGGGCGGACTCCAGGCTTGGTGGTGGCAGCACTGAGCGCCAGGAATGAGGCTAAGGGATCCGGCTTGGTTTCTATGACTCCTCATCTCACTCTCAGGGCCAGCAGGCAGAGCCTTGCCATGAGCAGAGACTGTGCCAGGAAACCCTGCTCTAGGTGGGATTATACCCCATAAGGAAACAAAACCAAAAATACAAATTGGTGCCTGGCTCTTGGTTAGCATTCTCCTCACCAACGCCACTGTGTTGTAGGATAAACTGCACACTGATTCTCTGGGACCAAACTGTAAGCTTTATTTTTTTCTCAGCCTACTTTTAATGCTGGTTCTTAAATGTTTTAACCTCCCTTCTGGCCCACCAACCACCAGAGGTAGTGGAAAAGAAAGGATACGGGGGAGGTGGACCTGTTTAGAAATGGTTCTTTGGAGTAAATCCCATCTGCATTGTCAGGAAATCAGCAGTTCAGTCACAGGTCAGCAGCGGCAGCTCCATCCACTCGTAAACACTTCAGGAATAGACAGCAGTCCAGTCGGTAGAGTCAGGATAGCAACATGAGTCAGCAGCAGTGGCACGTCCTAACAGAGATAGTCAGGCCTCAGCCTTGGCCCAAGTCAATAGGAGGGACCAGAACTGACAGGAACAGCAGAAGTTCTTGGCTGTGCCTCTCTCGACAAAGCGAAGATCAGCAAGACACACAAAGACATGACCAAGAGGCATTGTGGGGCTAGGTCTACAAGCAAGCCCCTGTCACTGTTGAGTCTTATTTATATTCTCTTCAAAAATCACCAGTCCGTCACCAGTCCGTCACCAGTCCGTCACCAGTCTTGTCTTACTACGTCACCAGTCTTGTCTCAGCACATGAGTCTAACTTAGCAAAAACTCCATGTGACTCTACTTCAGCTGACATTGCTCTGCCCATAGAGTCTGTGGAAGTGGCAAGAAGTCGAAGCACATCACCAGAAGTATTTGGTGTTTCTCTCTATGGAATCATGACAAATGCAGCATAACTATGTTGTTAGTTAGTGAAGAATCCTTCATCATGTGTCCTTTAACATGCTTGCTTTAGCAAAAGGTCCTTTCACTTGTGTCTGCTTTAGACAAACACTCCGTCATGTGTCTGTCCCAGGAAAACACCATCAGACACAACTGACTTTCCAAATAACCCTTAAGTTTCCACTTCACCAGACCAAAGGACAGATGGAGTCAGCACAAAGAGCTCTGGTGCTGATGTATGCATGGGAAGACTGGTTATACAGTTCAGCTTTGGAGTTGGGTACCAGTCCTTGGAGTAAGTTGATGCCCCTCCCCACTGACCCATGTAGCAGAACAGGGGAGGGAGGACATCATCTTTTCTAAGCAGTGACTGGCCTTAGGTGGTCCCCAAAGTTATGTGCATCTTGACCTTCAATTCTCTAGGAAGTGGACTGATTCTGTAAAGGAAGGCTGTTTGGTTTATTGGCCCTCCTGCCTTCAGGGCTAGCCTCTGGGTAGCCCACATAAATTAGTGTTGTCTGGAGTCCCAGAAAGGACTCGAGGTGGGAGCAGCTGTTCAGGGTCAAAGCCCACTCTTTGGCCCACACTTGCTTCTACCTGGAGCAGGAGTCACCAAGACATGCCCAGAGGGGATTGCGGGCGGACCTCTTTCCTGAAACAGTAGCTTAGGAGGATAGACAGAGCTCGGTATATTTGCAAAGGGTAAGGGTTACTTTTGAAGAACTGTACAAGTCCCCCTGGATACCATGACAATGTGCCAGACTGTGTCTTACACAGCAGACACACATCCTTCTTAGTCCTGGCATCTGGGACTCAGAGGTTGCAATGCCACCATCAGCAGACTCTGTGAGCGGCATAGTCTAATCTTCCAAGTATTTTGGATAACCAAAAAGGCAGGGAAAAAATGGTCCCGATGCAGAAAGCAGCATCTCCTGGACCAAGGAGAAGACACTGGGTGAGAAGAAATCTGTTCCCAGTCTTCAAGTGAAGCACAGATGTCCCCCACCTTTCCCTAGCTGTGTCCCTCTGCAACACCCACAACGCTGAAGCATGTTTCTCTTCCCTTTCCCATCCCCAACACCCAGGCTTGTGACTTTCTTGCCCAATCTTCGAAAACCTTTGCCTGTTTCCTGACTGCCCTGCTGGATGACAGCGTTGTGTGATGATCCCAGGCATAGCCCAGACCTGAGAGCATCTGGCTGGCTGTGACCGTTTAGGACCTTCAGCAGGTCATGCTAGGAACCTAGGAACTTGCACATGTTGTTTCACCCACTCAGGGGGCAGATGTGTTGGTTTTCTGTAGCAGCACACAGAACACGAACATGGCAGTATGCAGAAGCCAACATTTTTCGACACAGGGCTAGAGGTCAGAAGCCTGAGTTCCGGAGTGAAGAGAATCTGCAGGCTGCAATAGCCCACTTACCCCCTGCTGTTCCTTCCTGCTTGCTGACTGCAGGGCTGATTCCAGCTCTTCACCTTCACATCTTCCTCGATTCTGACTCTCACCCTCCTCCTATGACCCTGACAGGACAATAGAGCAGCCCAGCATAAGGGTCCATCTCAAGGTCCTAGACTTCATCAAACCTTAAAGTTTCCCTTGCCATCGAGGTGGGGCAGCATCTACTAGGACATCCTCAGGAACACCAAGCAGATACATGGAGTTAGGCCTTCACATGTGACAGTCAGTGTACAGTTTGACCTCCTCAAGGTCTCAAGTGGGCTTTATAAGATATCTTTTCAGAACGGTCCTCATCACTGAGTAGTCTGGTCCTTGGCTACCTGGAAGTGATACCACTTCCTAAAATCTCTCATCAGTAAATAAAGCTTATTATCTTAGTTAGGTTTTCATTGCTGTGAAAAGACACCATGACCACAGCTCCTCTTATAAAGGAAAACTTTTAACTGGTGCTGGCTTACAGTTTCAGAGGTTTAGTCCACTTTTGTCATGGTGGGAAGTGTCACAGCATTTAGGTAGACATGGTACTGGAGAGGTAGCTGAGAGCTCTACATCTTGATCTGCAGGCAGCAAGGAGGAGTTGCTGTTTGGACACAGCTTGAACATAGGAGACCTCAAAGCCCACCCTTACAGTGACACGCTTCTTCCAAGGGGGCCACACCTCCAGCAAGGCCATACCTCCTAAGAGTACCACTCACTATGGGCCAAGCACTCAAACACATGAGTCAATGGATGCCATACCTGCTCAAACCACCATAGAGCCCCAGCCAGCCTGACCTGGAGTTACTGCTGTGAAATCTCCTGTAGACTCCTATGTACCTCCCACCTGCAGCACTTCAGCCCATCCTGAGAGCGTCTGCTTCCTTCCTTTATCAGACCAAGACCAGCCCCGAGGAAAGCAGGTTACCCTATTCCCTCCAGCTCTTTATTTCCTGAAGCACCAGCTCCCTGGCTATTTTAAGCCTCCCACCCCCAGTCGCTTGACCACCCCTCTCCTTTTCATTTCTGTTTTCTCTTTGTCCCCCTCACCTTTTTCTTTTTAAGTCAAAAAATTACAGAAAATATACTGCTTCCCCCCTACTGAAGTGGGAAGAAAAAAAGAACCCACACAAATAAGATGTTAGGAAGCTCAAGTGGGCAATTTGGGCCCATTTAGTGTGAACTCTCTCATTTTGGGGCCCGCACAGCCCACCGCCTGCAAGGGCTTCTTTATTTCTGAGGTCCCTGCTGGGCCCCACGTGAAATGCAGATGCAGGCTGAGCGACCTCAAAGCAGGAGATCAAACATCTTTTATCGATTCATGCCTTATTTCAGCTGCTCACAATGACGAGAAAGAAAGGGAGCTTGAGAAAGACATGAAGAAACAAGAAAGAAAATAAATCACGGGGTGGGATATTTTTACCCACGTCTTCTTTGTGTGGCTAGCCTGGGTTCTGCTTGTGGTTGAGGATTCTGGGTCTTTTATTTGTACCCAGGGCTGGAACGCACCAGAAGTCTTATCTGGTCATGAAGTCTTGGCACCCAATGACAAATCAAGTGTCACCTCATCTGGGTCCCCAAGAGGAGTTCCCCAGCAGAAATGCAAGGATCATCTCTCTCAGAAGAGAGTTGGCAATGCAGCGCTTGATTATTTCACGCATGACCGGTGTCTCTTTTGCCTCGGCCTGTATGAACTCGGGAAACCGTGGTCCCTCAACAGCCCCAAGTATGCTTAGGCAGCCAGAGGCCGATGGCCACAAGGGGGCGGTGTCTGGCTTCTCAGATACACGCCCTTGGTAACTGTCTCTGGCTTCCCTCAGGTAAATTGTCCCCTTGACTTTTGCCTAGCCCTTCAGCAAGCCTTACTGAATACACCAATCATGCTAAAGACGCAGCAGGACTGTGTGCCCGCTGCATTCGAGCGGGTAGAAGAGAGAAACAACGACCCTGGGGCTGCTCGGCCTCAGGCAAATCCTGTATGTGCTGCAGACCTTGATGATCTGCGCTGGGTAAAGTTTGAGCTCCTACGGTTTGGAACACTAACCTGGAGAGATGGGCATCTTTCCTTCCCCGACTTTCAGAGTGTCAGTGTGTTTGATCCAGAGCCAGGGTGGGACAACAGGGAGGTGAACCCCGCCGTCAAGCACAGCAGCACACGTTCCTGCGATCATTTCCGTTTTGGAGCACATTGATCCTTTTACACCCAAACTAGTTTTATTTTCTTTTCCTCTTCTCCTGATGCTATAATCGCAACAAGATGATGTCCCAGGCAGGAGACTAGGAATAAGCAGATGAGTCGGGACTCGGGAGCGTCTTCAACACTGAGTGGCCGACCCGAGACCACCGGCTGGTAACTTGGCAAACATTTAATTACTTAGAGCAAACAAGACGGAAGAAAAACCAATTATCAGAGAAAGATGCTCTTTAGCAGCTTGGGAACTAAGTTCCCAAAGAGTCAATTGATTTTCTATTGAAATGCTGGGTGTGGGGGTGTCCCAGACCAAGAGGCACCCTAGTGGTCCTGCTTACTCTTCTTTCTCCCATTGACAAGTCATTCTGCTGCTGACACGCTAACAGTACCTGGTACTCATAGGTTTGGGAACTGGCCATGAATGCTGTCCCAGGGGTTGCCTCCAGCACCCTGCCTCTCTCAACACAGGCCTGCTTGTAGGATGGAGCCAGATAGGATCCTGGAGTGCAGGTGGGAGGCTGGTGGAGCACCAACAATAGGCAGTGCTCCAATGAGAGAGTGATCTGCACATCTCAGAGCAGGAGAGGGAGGAGGTAGTGGGAGGAGGAAGGGAAAATAGGGAGTGGGAGGATGGAGGAGGAGGGAGGGAAAATAGAGAGTAGGAGGAGGGAGTGGGAGGGGGAAGAGGGAGTGGGAGGAGGGAGGGGAAGGAGGAAGAAGGAGGGGAAGGGGAGGGAGAGAGAGGATGGTTTTGCTCTGCAGATGAAGCCAGGATATGGACATGAGAACAAATTTCCATGCTGGCAACAAGGCCTAGAATGTGCTGGGACTGAGGAAGTTGGGAGGGGAGGCTTGTGAGGACCAGGCAGGTGTGGAAGTGATGCAGCAAGAAGCCAGGTGTTCTAGTTCCACTTCTGTTGCTGTGACAAAAATCAGCACAGGGAGGAAAGTTCTTAATTCCAAGTTACCTTCATCATTACAGGGCCATCAAGGCAGGACTAGTCACAGCACACCCACAGCTGAGAACAAATGAAACCCAAAGAGAGCAAATGCATCCTTGCTTGTGCTTAGCCAACTCTCTCTTCTCTTATATTGCTCAAGACTCTGCATAGAGAATGGTGCTGCCCACAGTGGGCTGAGTCATGCACATCAATTAACAACCAAGACAGTTCCCCGTAGACTAACCTGATCTAGATGATTCCTCTCAACATTGGAGATCTACTTTTGTAATTCCTACTTTATTTTCTGAGACAGGGTGTCTTCTTAAACCTGGAGTTCACCCTTCTGATTGGACTGGCTGGCCAGCAGGCTTCAGGGTCCTCCTCATCCCTCTACTCCAGTGCTGGGGTTTCAGGTGCACTGGCAGAGCAGGCTTTTTACATAGGTGCTGGAGAATTCTTATCTTTACACTACTGCAGTAGACAGTAGACTCTTTACTTACTAGGCTACTCCCCAGCCCTTAGACGTCTGCTTTCTGTGTGTGTGTGTGTGTGTGTGTGTGTGTGTGTGTGTGTATTGAGGATTCAGCTCAGGTCTTGTCTGTGCTAGGCAAATGTTGTTCAACTGAGCCATATACCACGCCAGTTCCCGTTGTTTGAATTTAATCAGTTAGAGGTGTCTGTTAGAGCATCCCTAGGGAATCAGCATTATACCAAGGGCACAGTGGTAACTATGACCAAGGGGCTGTACACGAATCTGTGTTTTCCCCCTACTAAAAATCCTTACTGGTAAGGTGGGTCCCTTGGTACCCTCTGGCAGTTAATGCCTAGGGCTGCTATGGGAATTGACATTATCTGACAAGATCCTGGTATGAATGACAGTTCTGAAGTACTGTAGTAAGACGAAAAGGGGATTCCTCTGGGGCAGAGGGAATTCCCTTCCTTCCCCCCCTCCTCTCCCTTTCCTCTCCTTCCCTCCCCTTCCTTCCTCCCCTCCCCTTCCTCTTCTCCCTTCTCCTCCCTTCCTCCCCTCCCCTCTCCTCCCCTCCCCTTCCTCCCCTCCCCTCTCCTCCCTTCCTTCCTCCCCTCCCCTCTCCATCCTCCTTCTTCCCTTCCATTTCCCCCCCCTTCCTTCTTCCCCTTACTGAGGGAAGAGGCACTTTTCACCATATAAATAAATACTATGATAACACATTAATATGGACTTTGCAGTTGAAAATAATGGGATTTTCCTCTGTGTTCTCAATGCCAGAAGTCTGAAGTTGAGATATCATCAGAGCCAGTCCCTCCTGGATACACAAGGCAGTAGTCATGAATGCCTCTTTACCAGCCTTCTGTGTTCATCATCCTTGCAGCCCTTGGCTCGTGGGCTCACCCTTTCAGTGCCTGTAGGCTCCAAGGGCAACCTACTCTGTGTGTCCACTTTTTAAACACCTTGACTTTACCTTTGAAGGACACCAGCTGCAGACATAAAACCCCCAGCAGGTGAGTTCCAAGGTCCCCAGGAGAGTGTATGTCACAGAGAAGGAGGAGAAGGACCAGGAAGCAGCAGAGGGAAGTGTGTGCTATGTTGGAAAGTAATATGTTGTGGAAAAGCAACACTATGTAATTCAGAAGCTAACTCCAGAAGACAGCATCTGGATGGGGGTGGTCCAAGGGACAATATATAAGACTGTACATTATGAAATACCATAATGAACCCATTGCTTTGCTTGACAATGGAAACATTACTAGGAACCACACAAGTCATGTGTGCACCTGTGTATCACATAGTTTTTGGTCAAAGTGGGGACTGCTAACGGCTAGTTGCTGATGCTATTTGAAAGGGTCTATATCTTTGTAAAGTCTTTGCTTGGCATGTCCCCTAAAGTTAGAGTCAAATGTGACTTTTGGATTGACACGATGTAACGTTTTAGTGACAAGGGAAAGTAATTGACCACATTTAAGTAGAATCAGATTAGAAAAATCAATT
Organism: Rhynchomys soricoides; assembly: GCA_019843965.1. Lineage (NCBI taxonomy): Eukaryota > Metazoa > Chordata > Mammalia > Rodentia > Muridae > Rhynchomys > Rhynchomys soricoides. The sequence continues at coordinate 1,319,242 of JADRCH010000199.1, forward strand.
ACACTTAATATCTATCTGTTTCTGTCTCTAAGCCTGTGTGCTTCTGTGACCACAGCTCCCTCCCTATGCTGTCTGTGGAGGCGAGAGAAAAGATGGGTCTGAGGTAGTAGCAAATACAGGAAAGGAAAACAAAAAGAAGTGCTCACACATGCTGCTTAGAATACCTTAGTTTGACACTCAAAATTACAGGAAGTAATCACTCCAAATAACTTAAAGAGTCTTTTGTAAGTGACCAGAAACAGGTTTTAAAAGTTATTATTTACCGGGGAACCCATGGCAGGAGGAAGCAGTCAGGTGAAGGCCAGTCCGGGCTGCAGTCAGGTGAAGGCCAGTCTGGGCTGCAGTCAGGCAGCCTTAGACAGACTGAGGTCTGTCTCAATACTAGATATTGTTTCAGAACTGTCTAGGTTGCCACCCTGTGGCCTTTGCCCAGGCTATCGCTGCATGTCACATACATAACCTGCTCCCCCGAACAAAGTAACGGCCACACAGTTCACCTCCACTTGACAACAGCTTGAGGGTAGATCTGCCTTGACCTTCCTTCTACTTTTCCAGTTATTAATAAGATGCGGCGTGCGCTCTGATGTGAGAACAGACTTCTTTTATACAATACATCAGGGACAGTCAAGGAAGGCTCTAGAACATTTATATTATATCATTTCCCTGCACCAAAATGACACCAAACACACATGAAATTGTTACTAAGGTCCAGATTCCATACACTTGCCTCAAGAAAACGATGTCTCTGGACATGGGGATGCCAGCTATCACCTGCCAACTACAGCTATGTAGATACAACTATGGCTGGCTTGACTCTCACATGTGTGATATTTCGAGCTTATCCTCTGCCCAGCTCCCCGGCCACTAGGGATCACTGCCAGCACTTGCTGATCTGTATTTCTCATGCCTCAGATAAAGACTGCAGCAAGAAGTAACGAATAGCCTGGTTCTGACAGCCACCATGGGCACCTCCTTGGCTACACCCAGTCCTTTCATACAGGCCAGCCAATGAGCTTCCCTCTTCCCACAGACTTCCTGTTTTATCAGAGGAGTCCTCAAGAAAAGAGTCACATGCCAAATTTTCAGTTTGAAAAGCATGAACCAGAGTGTCAGGGATTCCATTCCCCAACATGCATGCAGAGCAGGGGAAGACAGATTGTGCAGCTCTACAGCGCATGCCCAGCTGGTCCCAACCCATGCTTTCAGAGCTTAAAAGAAAAAAGAGCTCATTATTAGAAAAAAAAAATAAAACAACCTACTATGAATATTGTTAAGGACTGAGAAACCCCTCCATTAAAGAGCTTTAAATAGAATCTGACTTGACTTACGTACCAATGTAAAAAACGAGCTGAAGTGCCTTTTAAATAAATTATGCTTAAGATATTTTTAAATTGCCACTTTGGGAATGGCTGTGCCCTAGGTCTGTGTAATTCAGTGCTGTTGTAGGCTATGTCTAGTGCTGAGCACAATATTTCAATTACGTTGAGAAACTGTATGAAGCTCTTCAGCAAAAATGTCTACACATCTTTACAATCAGAGTGTAGTGGAAGGAAAAACCTTCCATCTCACATGGATGCGTGATTAGATTTCCTTCAGTTACATTGCATCAATTTGTAAGGAGCAGACTCATATGTGCTTGAGAGTTTCCATTCAGCAAGCCAAGATGAAGTCAAAGCACAGAAAACCCAAGGGCATGACACAGCAGAAAGCTGCTCAGACACATCTCAGAGGATGACACACAGGGAAAGCCTGGAGATCCCACCTCTCGACAGGCAGAGAACACCAGGGGCACAGCAGATGTTCCCGGTGAAGATATTTCATTTATCGGTTTCAAAAGCTTGCTTTCCAAAAATCTTTATTTTTCCCACGAGGGTGGGTGGCTTTATAGACATGTATACTTGCCACTTTCCAGTGACAAACTCTTCCTTCCTCTGAATGGTACAGATGCATATGTTTTGTTTTTCTGAAGAATACTACTGAAGACATTTGAAAAGTGTAATCACTAAAATGTCAGAGTGCATTATAGGGCTGGTTTAGAAGTTCACAGGAACCCATGACATTTAGCAGGCACCCCGTCCTCCCATTGTACAAACGGAAACATTGTGAAGTAAAGTCATAGAGTATCAAAGCAAGCAACAAGGTTACAGCAGCTCTGGGCTCAGCTAAGCTCACATCATTACCAGCCATTGCCCAAGATCTAGAGATACAAAATGGCTGCAGGTCTACCAAGTGGGGCCATCCTATCTCTTCAGAGGAACTGGCAAAGGGCTCTACCTCTAACTGTGCATTCCTTGGAGACTCATTAGGCTTGATCCTTGTCCTAGTTAGGGTTGCTATTGATGTGGCAAAACACCATGACAAAAAAGTAAGTTCGGGAGGAAAGGGTTTATTTGGCTTACACTTTTACATCAATGTTCACCAAAGGAAGTCAGGACAGGAACTCAAGCAGGGCAGGAACCTGGAGGCGGGAGCTGATGCAGAGGCCATGGAGGGGTGCAGCTTACTGGCTTGCTCTTCATGAATTGTTCAGCCTGTTTCTTTTATAGAACCCAGGACCACCAACTCAGGGATGGCACCATCCACAGCGGACCTGCTCCTCCCTTATCAACCACTAATTAAGAAAATGTCTTACAGACTGTGTATTTACAGGCAGATCTATTTTAAATTGAGGTTCCCTCCTCATCAATGACTTTAGCTTGTGTCAGGTTGACATAAAACGATCCAGAACAACCCCTCAGTCCATTCTGCTTTTGAATAGATTGCTGCAATCCTGACTACAATCTTGTCTCCTCTTGGATCTTTGAAGGCTCCAATTTCATCTGTTTGACCAGCACACTTAGCTCCCATGTTTGCTCAAAAAGCAAGCAAACTCGTTGCTTTCCCAAGTGTCAACACTTTTTGGCTTTCCTAGTTCATCGGCCACATGACAGATGAGTCCTAGGTTTAATGACAGTTAATACTGTGTGAACCAAAGACTGCAAAAATAGTGAGGTATAGCATAGTAAAAGAAGTAGGTAAGTCGCTATATAATAAATAATAGTATATAATAATAGTTAATAGGTGATAATAATAGATAATAAATCTCTAAATAATGTCTCTAGGCCTTGGACAAGTAAGTAAGTAAGTAAAGAAGTAAATAAACAAATAAAGGTCTGTGGTTATAAGCCCCTCACAGCAGCTTCCCAGAGCTGCACTTGTGGAGGCTCCGTCCATGTACCTACTGCTTTAGAGTGGAGCAGATTACTCTGGGTGTTTCCCAGACACCGTGGGGAACTGGTGCTGGATTGATCTAATGTTAGAAGAGAAGTATGTGCTTATGTGTGCCCATGTGAACTGTCTAGAGGTTTCGTGAGAAGCACAACAAAGTAGTGGAAAGTGGCAGCAGAATGGCCTTGGCTTTGACCCAGGCCAAGCCACTGATTCTTTGGCCTTGACTCCTTCTCTGTCAAGTGTATCAAGAGGATGCCATGAACACACTCACACAGTTGGCACATGACTTCTGGGGTCCCCACAGTGTTAATTCCACTAAAATTCTTCACACTGTCAGAAGGGCTCTGCTAAAATGCTGATGTGTAATTTGTGCACACAGGGCAGCTTCTCATGCATGCTGGGCAGTTGGGTTGGGCTGTGTTCTTCCTCTGAGATGAGGCCTATAAACAAGTCCTTGAAGATGAGAAGAGCCAGGAACTATGAGCACCACCGTGAGGGCAGAGAGGACATGGAGCACAGTCTTGATGGGGATGGACACAGCGTTCTTCTCTCCTTCATCAGCCATGGATAAGCCTCACTGTCTCAACCAAAGTCTCCTGTTGAGGAAGTGCCTGGCTTGGACAAATGACCAGAACATGATTGATGTCACCTGTGACAGCTTTGCCTCTATTTATGAGTTACCCTCATTGCTGCCCCTCAAACTCTCCTTTGTCCCATGTGTGAGAGGACACTGATGCCATGGAGAGGCACCAGGGCTTATTCAATGCACAGGATTGGCTGTAAAGGAATGAATGGGATTACAGGATAGTTACAGTTTAATTACCGAGCTTGCTAACCCTGCTCTGTTTACAGCATGCCACTTCATGATAACTTACCAAATACAGTGAGATGAGTCTTTCAAGAACACATGCTAGTCTTTGGTCTCAAAAGTGTTGCCTTTCCAATCCTTTTGTCAATGTGGCCTGTATCTAGTTAAAAGATTGCATCCGATGAAAGCCCATGTTCAGGCCGGTAAGTGGACCCATCAGAATTATATGCATAAATGGGTTTTTTTAATCTCTTGCAACCCAACGTATTTTCACTGGTTTATAGAACTATTTCTCCAAAAGCAATGAGGTACAATTTTAATAGATAGTATGAACATGCAAACTGAAAAATTGAGAGCTATGCTTGGATCACAAAATGATGAATGTTTATGAATGTGACTCTTACAGGAGAATGGCCTGTGTAGTCAGGGTAGTGGTGGGTATAGTAAAATGGCTCACTCAGGGCTTGCTTAGCTGCTACGTAGCAGCAACCCTTCAGCTGCTACGAAGTTACCTGGTGGACCACATGAGGTCTCAGTCTGGTGTCTGCAGGCTGTGGTAGGTATTCAGGATGCTCTGCTGCAGAAGGGGTTTTGCACCATGAGGAAGCTCACTTGTCTGTGTGTTTTGTTCTCGTGGCTTTGTGACCTCTGGCTTGATTTGACTTCTAGCTGGTGGGATATGAGTGTCTTGGCCCACTCAGTAACCTTTTTTTTTGCCTGAAGGGAGATAGAGTTCTTAGCTTTGTGGAAATGAGATTCAAGGAACACTCTAGGTCAGGAATGAGATTTCCCCTAACACTGGGCTCCATAACAGGCATGACCTTAAAAAGGGCCTTGTGAGGACCAACCAGGACACAACAGTGTGGTCAGCCTGTAGAGGGCATGGTGCACCTACACAGGCCTGCCCTGGCACAGACCATGGGGAAGGTGGGTTCTGGTTGACAGAGTCATAGCATTATTTGTGTTTCAAGGGATCCCCTACTGCTTTTAAAAATTAAAAAAAAAAAAAATCACGGATTTCAGTCTTTTAAAGATTAAAATTCAAAACTTCTTTCGGTGTGTGTGGTGTTTTGCATTCATGTGGAGTCCAGAGCCTAATGCTTGGTGCCTGCTCTTGGTTGATGTTCACCCTATTATTTTGTGACAGGGTCTCTCAGTGAACCCAAAGCTCAATGATTAATCAGCATACCGGCTGGCCAATGAGCTCCAGTGATCTTCCGTGTCACCTCCATTCCCTCCTGGGCTGTAGTTAGAGGCACACACCACCACACATGGCTTTTCACATAGGCTCTGAGGATCTGGAAGAGGTCTTTCAGTTTGCATGGTGGTCAGGAGAGTGAACCATCTCCCTAGCTGAAAATCGCACTTTCTTAAAGCAAATAACTGATTTATTCCATAAATGTAAACAAAGTAATAGAAATGTCATGCAAAATAAACTAGAAAGAGTAAAATGGGATGTAACACCTTTCTACTTGGTGGATGGCAGTCACCACGGGGCCAGTGGGGTGACACCAAGTCTTCTGGCTGTACTTCTGGTAAAGCACACCCTGGAATAACAAGAGAAGTTCTTCACTCAGCCAGCAGATAAAATGCAGTGACCCAGCTCTGCAAAGTGTTGGTTGGACTAAGAAACTACCTAAAGATTGGCCCCCTAGATATCTGAGGAATAGTTTGTGTCCCAGATTCTCAAGGTCCACAGCTGAAGGCACACCGTTAACAACCAACGGCCACACGTACAGAGGCCCGTCAGTCCTCAGGGTGGAGAGTTGCACATGCTTACTGCCATCCAGTGTTGGTGGCCGATGGCTGCTTTGGGGGAACTTGAAAAGGCAAATCCCTTTTACTATCTTGTCCTTTGAGCCCAGCAGCTGCTTTGTGTATCTGGGGAGAGTAAGAAGGTAGTCAGAAGGCTGGGAATGTAGCTGAGATGGTAAAGTACTTGCCTATCATCCATGAAACTATGTCCAAGCTCCAGCTCTGAATGCACTGGGCAAAGTGATGCAAGTCTACAGTCCTAGCACTTGGGAGCAGAGGCAGGAAGATTAGGAGATTGAGACTAGTCTCACCTATGTCATGAGACTGAGGTCAGCTAAGAAGACAGGAGAACCTGTCTCAAAAAGCAAAGTGACTGGGTATATTTGGTTGGCCTCCAGACACACTGGGAAGAGCCAGTCCCTGTCCTTTGAGATGAGTTTTTCTGGGTCCCTAAACATCCTTGAACAATGAGAAGTTCACACTGCCCAAGTAATTGCATGGAGTCAGCCAAGAAGCCGGCTCTCCCTTCATAGCTGGAAAACCAAAGGGGTAACATTTGAACATGGCCAACCATGCAGCCATGCTGTCTGGTAGGTTCTAGTCAGCTTCCTGGAACCATTTTAGCCCACCAGGTGTTTGCAAGAGTGTGGGATCCTAAGATATGTTTTCTGCTTGTAAAATGCTGCTCGTGACATGTGTGTGTTGGTATTGGTCCTGCCTGAGATATTAACGCTTTAAATGCAGATGAAATACTTCCAGTGGGGTTGGAGAGTTGTCTCTGTGGTTAATAGCACTGGATGCTCTTCCAGGGGATCTGGATTAGATTCTCAACACATACATGGTGGCTCATAATCATCTGTGAGCCCAGTTCCAGGGCATTCGATGCCCTCTAATGGTTTCTGAAGGTACCAGGCATGCATGTGGTCCACAGACTGGAAGGAAGGAAAGAAGAAAGAGACAGACAGACTTCCAGTGGAAGTCTAGCCAACCATGATTGATTCTCCAGGCTGGGTGTCAGGTATGCATGGTTTTATTTAAAATGTGTCCAATAAGATTTTCCACTTGGAATGAACATTTTACCTCTGTCTGCATGTTTCATAAACATTATCTCCTCATTTCACGGAGTTTCTCAGAAAGTTCTAGGTGACTTAACAGAACAGTAAAATGAGAGTGTAGGAGATTTAATAATGGGGAGGTCACACCACAGCGAGGGTGCTCTTGCCTCAAGTCAGGGACACACAAGTGACTAGTGGGTGAAGTGACAGACAGGGTCATGCAAGTCCCCTTGTGTCACCTGGTGTCCTTTGGCAGTTCTGGTGTCTCCTGTCACTAGCACGGAAGACAAAGTGAGTCCGACGACATCAGCAAAGGGGAAATTGTCTTCTGGTGGCTGAGAGGAGACGGACACAGAAGCTCTGTTGCTGAAGCATTCCCTAATGTCTGAAGCGACTGTTCCCTTTGGCTGTCTGCTGATCTGAGTACCCAGGGAGGGGCACCTCATGTCCTGAACCCCCCTGGTGGCGCAGCACCCCCTGCCTCTCATCAAATGGGAGCACATTTTAATCAAGTGGGCAGTTGTAGTTTTAAGTCAGCACTAAAACCTGGCAATGTTAGATTTGTGTTTTCATGAGCCAAAGGTCACAGCATGAATGAGGTCTAAATGTCATCACAGAAGACCACAGGCCACAGAAAGAAAGATACGTCTTCAAGTTATGTTGACCTGCCAGGAAGAGAAACAAACAGAGATCTCAGCAAACAGGGAACGGCTGGCCCAGTGGTGTGCGGGGGCGCTCCTGATTTAGGAACAGCCCCTTGTATATGGAAATGAAGTGGGCGGGGCATCGAGTTCCCTCGGGCCGCTCGCAGCTGCTGTCACGGAAAGAAGCTAAGGGCAATTCGACAGGTGGGCGGGGGGAGGGGGGCTGGGAAACGTCATCATCTCGGCTTTTGTTCTCAAGTGACTTAGAGACGGCCATTTATTATGGAAACAGAATCCCGAACAGTTTGCTCTTTCTCTCCGTAAACACGTCAGTTCATAAATAACTTAAGTGTGTCCTTTGCATTCAGAATACAGTTCTGGCTGGAGTAGAAGAGGAAGATGCACAGCGGTGGAGGAGATGACAGGGTGGAGTGTGGACGGGCGGCTCGAGTGTCGAGTGTCGGGGGCGCGTGCAGGCATCAGCCGTCAGACACAGGCGGGGTGACCCAGCCGTATTTCTCATGTGTCTTCACCAAACTCTTAAAGGTTGCTTCGGCTTCCTTGCGGCTGAAGGACTTTTTTGACTTGCCGGCTTTTCTGCAGATCCGTCCCTGTGTGAGATGGAAAGAGACACCAGGTTAGAGGCTCAGCAGCAGATCTTTGTCTCCTTTGTCAAAGGCACATAAAAGGTGGTAGGCCATTTCTGATGTTTGAATCGAGATGTGTTGACCTCAAGCAAGGGCGCGCACTGTCGTGGGTCAGAAGTGGGGTGTTAGAGCTTTGGTTGAGGGTGCATTGTGGAGCCAGGGACGGTAAACCATTCAGGGTGCAGGTCACCCTCTGCTTTGTTCAAACTGGTTCCATTTGTGAGGCTGGAAGGCGGTCTCCCTGCATCACTGAGATACAGTTGAAGGATCCCTTAGGAGAATAGCATCAATTCAGACAGAAGCGAACAGCATTCTCACGGGAACACTTCAAGTATAACTTCTGGGTTTTCTGTGATCGTCACGGAAATAAATACATTTATATATAGATATGTATATTATGAGTTCACAATGCAATTAAAAAATAAAATTTAAAGTCTGCTTGGGAACAATTATGGAACTTCTGCCGTTTTATGCGTTATAGAGCTTGGGAGGCAGGCGGGGGGCAGAGGTCAGGGCCACCTCCTCAAAAAGACTGTGTGTGTTCTGAAGAACTAAAGACTGGGTCTTGCAGTGGATAAGAGGACCTGGTCCATCTTAAGGCAGCTGAGACAACTCTGAGAAGAAGCCAGTTGTGTCCAACCATTTGATATAGTGACAAGACATTCTTATCTATAAAGTTCACTCTTGAAAACCACATACCCGAGTGACAAAGAATGTAAAAAAGAAAACAAAACAAAACAAAAACTTTTTCAATATTTTCAGGGATTTTATGCTTTCATGTTGGGCTAAATTCATAGCTCTCCTTAGCCACATGCAGTCTGAAGACTGAGCGGTGGACATGTCTGCTAGACTATGAGAAACGAGAAAGGAGGTATCACAATCAAAATGAACATATATGTAAGAACCTGTGGTTTGTCAGCAGAAGTTGGGGTGACGTGGGCTCTTACTGCACAGCCTGCCGAGGCTATTAGGCTTCTAGCTTCATAAAAGGCAGCTCACCTGAATTGTCCCCTTGGCCTTGAAGACATGCTTGCTCACTCCTAACCAGACTCATGATTTCCTGGGGTGCACGTCTTTCTTTGAGCAACTGTGCGGGATCCAAACACCCCCCAAATATGGCTGCCTTCTACCAGTCAGCCAGTACCTTCATTCAGGTGCCTGCTGCTTCTTGTGGTTTCGTGATAATTGCACATGCTCTCTGCATTGCTGGGGTGCTACCCTCATGTCACAGTGTGCCTGTACTGGGCCTTGAACTGGGCTCTATATTACACTGCAGCCCTGCTCTACCACATACACACTGAGGGTGGCATCTACCCTGGCTTTGGGACTAGAGAGGCTGGCAGCTTGCAGTTTGCAGTTTGCAGTGTGCAGCTTGCAGTATCCCTCGCTTTCTCTGGTAAACCAAGTGGGAGGCTCTGGACTGGCTTCTGAATCTATGACCAATGGTGCCAGATCCCAGGGGTGGAAAAGCAGCTTGCAAGTATGAATTCAGAGCTTGCACTTCCTGTCCAAAGGGAGTTTTCTCATTCACAAGGGAGAAACTCAGGGAGGAACGCTCTGCACTTCCAATGGCCCCCTGGTCTACTTGTCTCTCTGCTGTCCAGACATTGACACCCTTTATAAAGGCTTCCAGTCAGACCCAGTGAGCTTTCAAAGGGAGAAAGAACTTGAGGGGAGGGAAGGAAGGAGCTGCCTGATTACTGTAGTAATGTCCCCAATCTCGCCAGGATATGAGTCCCATGCTTAATTATATAGTTTCGTACTTTTACAAAGGGCTCTAGGGACCACTGAGACTTAAAACTCACCCAGCCATGGCTAAGGTCAAAGCCCAAAGCTTTGGTGTCAGACATAGGTGTTTGTGCAAGAAGTTGATTTATATATACAGCGAGAGCAGATAGTTTTGGACAATGTGAATATTTTAGCCACCTCTTTAATCCCTTCGCACAGTACAGACAATTGATGTTCTGACAGAGAGTTCTGAATTAAAGGACTCAGACAAACAGGCTTGTAGTAATTTTGGAATATTCTGTGACTTTATTCATGAACATAAACTTTGCATATTTGTGAAAGTCCCAACTGTTAGAAGATACAACTAACAAACCCTAGAGGAACAAGTGGTCCTTTGTTTCTTTTTTTCCTTCCTGGGAGAATCATGAACATAGGGTCCAGTTCGAAGTCAATTTGATGGTAGGAGAGAGGCTGCCAGCTCAGTGCCTTCTCCTTAGTGAGAGCCAGTGAGAGGTTCTCAGCCCCCAGCAGTTCCCAGGCATGGGTCCTGCAGTGAGCCACACTGTTACCCTCTCCAGATTGGCTACATTACACATATTAATAATAGATATCAGAACTAGCACATCTTTTTCCAGTCCTGCCAGGTGGCTGACTTGTTTTCACTGATGTATCCTGTAACACTAGGAGTCAGGGAGAAGAGACCCCTGCTCCCATTTGTCCTGTGGCCACTGCTGATTCTATACGGGAGTTTCCAGATTACATTAGCTGTGTACTAAGACTCACCCTGAAAGGGGCTGGTAACATTCCATGAACTGGGGTCCCAGACTGAGTAGGAGCAGAAAACCAGCTGAGCACCCAGAATTCATCTGTCTTTGCTTCCTGACAGAGGACAGGAGGTAAGGCTGCTGCCTCTCGGCCCTGCTGGCAGGATTTTCCTGTGATTATTGACCTTACCCAGCTTCTGTGAGCTCAAACAAAGCCATGTTTCCTTAAATTACTTTTATCAAAACTTTTGTAGCATCAATAAGAATTCTAATGAAGCACATGTTACAGATGCACTGGGAGGAGAGAAGGAATCGGAGAGGCTGAGAATGGTGTGTGTGTGTGTGTGTGTGTGTGTGTGTGTGTGTGTGTGTGTGTTCGGGTTCCTGTGTGGAGGTCAGAGGTCAAACTCAGATGTCATTCTCCAGGTGCGATCCACCTCGTATTTTGATACACGATCTCTCACCTTATCACTCAATGGTTAGGCTAGGCTGCCTGGCTGGTGAGTCTCAGGGAATCTCCTGCCTTTGCTTTCTCCAGTACTAGGGTTATAAGCATGCACCACTATACTTTTTCTACATGGCTTCTGGGAGTCAAGCCAAGGGCCTTATGCTCGAACTGATAACATTTTACTGAGTCCTGGCTTTCGGTAACAGGGGGCGGGGGAAGCCAAATGATTAAATATGAAGACATCCCCCTTGTAGCCAACAGGCTAATAGGTGAATCCAAAGACTGGCCTTCTTTGATTTTGCACAGTCCCGGTTACACCCTCCTGCACACTGACTTTCAGTTGTCAGAGTCACTGTCAATTGCCCTGTGGCATCATTCCTTTAGTGTGCTGGGCACTGAGCTAATCAAGCAAGGCTGCTTTTGGGAGCCTTGAGACCATGGTGTGGACACTATGGGGTGAAGTGTGTCATGGCTTCATTGGTGTTAGTGGCTCCTGCGTGTGGTAAGTCTGCTGTAGATTATTCTGTGCAGAGGGGGTATAAACATCACATCCTGCTCCATTTCACTGTGTACTAGGTATGACAGTGCACTTATCCAGATGATGTCAAATGTCTTGGAGAGAACAGTCACTCCCAACCGACATACGGTGTGGGCCAAGCAAAGGGGCCTGGACCCATCTTTTCTACTCAGCAGACGCATGTGGCTGTGTCCCAGAAGCAGGAACAGTGCTGGCTGCTGGGACACATCAGGTCCTGAACATCTTCCAGCCCAGCTTAGGAAGGGAAGAAGGGAAGAAAGGAGCCTGGAGGAGGGGTGTGAAAGTGTCTGTGTCCCCAGAGATTTTTCTTGATAGCGCTGGAGTTAGCTTTGAAATGTAGCCCCAAGTGAAGGCTCAAAATAGACTGCTGTAGTCTGGGAGCCATGGCCAGATGCTCTGTGGGCTTAGATATGGAATTTTTAGGCCATGTGGTACACGCACGAGTTGTGTGTGTGTGTGTGTGTGTGTGTGTGTGTGTGTGTGCATGCACTGGGTGGGGAGGAGTTGCGGAATTCAGCTGATTCACCGTTAGATCCTGATTCCTTCAGTCTCTCCGTGTGTGACAAGTTACCTGCTCTCAGTTTCATTGTCTGTAAAGTAAGCATCATAATCCCATTAGAAAGCTCCAGACTTCAAAATACAAAGCAGTGACTGGGGTCTTATTGTCAAGTAATCCTGAGGCCCTGGTCCTGTAAGGAAATATTGGTTTGCCTTCTCTTGGAAAACAAAAAACAAAAAACAAAAAACAAAAAACAAAGAACAAACAAACAAAAAACCCAGTCACAACAGCACAACAGTTCTGACTTTTCTCAGGTTTTGCTTGTTCGTTTGTTATAAAACTGCCTTTAGGCAACCTGGGCACATTGCACGATCTAACTTCCCAGCCAATGGTGTTTGACATTACCACCTCGACTCTGTATTGCTTACTTCCGAAGGTGTTTATTCATAAACAACCCTCTTTGGTATTCATGTTCTATTTGCCTGTGAGTTGTGAGTGAATACTAATGTTTCCAAAGTCCTCTTATAGAGTTTCAGGGCTCTTGAACATTTTTTTTTCTGAGCCTCAATTCCAGAGTTGATCCTTACTCTCAAAACCTTTGGAAGTGTGACTGCTGGTTTTGAGGAGACAAGAACTTTGCTCTCCAGCACAGGTTCCAAACCCAGGTAGCCCTTGCTCAGCCTTCCTTTCTGTCATGCTGCTCCCTGGAGAGACACATAAGTTCACAGGCTTCTGGCTTGAAGAAAACAGACACTGGGCACATGGAAGCTTGCAAGAAGGCCCACCTGGGGTAGACTTTCTTTTAAGGTTGGATATTCAAAGCAAATTCCAAGCAAAATCCATTTGTAAGTTTCTGAAGGGGCAGGTAAGACATGATACAGATAAGATGGCTTCCAAGTCACAGCTGGCAAGTCACAGCAAAGGACACCGGATGCACAGGAAGGCAACCTGACTGGATAGGATAAGGTGAGGCATCATATGGAAGGACCTGGAGCACATGTAGCCTTTAGCATGACCCGAGTGTGTGTGCATGCATGTGCAAGTGCATGTATGTAACTCCTAGGAGTATATATTGGTGCATGGATAAGAGCACATGTGTGTCAATGCACACACGTACATAGCTTGTCATATGTGAGCCTGTTGTTAGTGTGTGTACAAGTGTAACACCATAGTGGTGGCTTTCTGTGGGGACAGGAGTAAGTTCTCTGAAGAGATATAGCTTCTGGAGCCCAACAGTCACCTCAAGGTCAGCTTTTGTGGAACAGAGGGAGCCCCAGGCTGAGTGCACCAGTCTGGAGGCCAGTCAGTTCTTTGCCTAGGCCCAGGCTTAGTCACTCTTTCCAATTGCAATCAACACTGAGAGCCAAGAGGACAGATACCAAGGGGTAAGATGGTGGGAGCATGCCCTTGGAGCAGGTGGGTTGCTTTGGAACACCGGGGGAGGTTGTCTGACGTGAACCTCTCCGAGTGCTAACTTCCCTCACACCTCTGTGGGGATGGTCACAGACCCATAGTTACTGGGGAATGGTTGCTGACTGCCTGTTTCACACAGGCCATCTCAGGGACTAAACATGATCCTCAGAACTTGTGTGGCATCAGATATTCTATCCTGTGACCTATCCACCCTCAAGGTTACTGAAGAGCAGATGGTACTAAGACTGGAGGTCCTGTACCCTGTGAGACCTTGGCAAGAACCAGGAAGGAACATCATGGATGCACCAGGCAGAAGGGCTTCTTGGAAGGCTGAAGGAAGATTTACATGGTGGGACACCTTCACAGACTCAGGGCATTCTAGTGACTACTGATCCCAGTCAGTCCACCTGTTCAGTCCCAGTCACCAGCACCTAGGCTTCCTGTCTTCTCAGATAGGATTTCATCAAAAGGTGCCTGCCCAGTATGGCTCAGAATTCCTTTCATGATTTTAGACCCCCCCACCCCAATGGGTTCACTTAAAACCCTCTGGCACAATGCTCCAGACATTTTGAAACTTGCAGCAGTTCATGTCCCAAGCATTTTGGGTAAGAATAGTCACTTAAGTGTTTTCAGAAGATGTAATTCTGTATACAAATGGAGGCAGTGGGAATAGAGTGAACTCTCTCCAGGCTCCAGCAGCATCTAATCCCAGTGGGATACAGCGCATCAGGCCAGGACAAGCATGAAGTGACAGAGTACTGGGGTAGGTGGTTCAGTGGGCTTCGAGTTCTGGTCAGCTCAGCTACTGTCACAGTGCAGAGAAGGTTGAAGCCCTGGCTGGGGCAGCACTGTCAGTCCAATGAGGCACATGTGGGAAGGGCTTGTCCAGGGATCAGTGAGGACAAGAGACCAGAGAGGCTAAGAGAGAAAACAGATTTCCAGGGCTAGGTGCTAAGTCTATGCTGGCTGGCTTTTGGAGGTACATTAGAACTTCAGGCTGAAGGGGTAGGGATGGCAGGATGGAGAGGGGCCCACAGCAAGGAATTCAAACAATTATTGTGAAGAGGGTACAGAGCACAGGTGTGAGGACGTTCACTTTACTCTGTAGTGGACCATAGGCCCCTGGTGAGGTCACTCTTTCCCAGTTCCAGTACTTGCCCTGTGTCACGTGTGTCAATAACCCCTGTAAGGGTGAGCTTTCAGATCAGTATAATGAGCCCTTCTGTGGGCCATGGGAAGAGCAAGTGAGGACACACAGGTCAGATGACCCCAAATCACCCACAAGGCCAGCTCTTAAAGAGCCTCAGATGTGTGAAGGGGTGGTTTGTATAAGACAGTCTCATGCCTTAGACCCCCTGCCCCTGGCAGGTAGTGCTGCTTGGTGGCACAGTTAGGAAGCAGGTTTTGCTGGAGGAAGCAGAGTGCTGGGGGCAAGCCCTGAGGTTGGTAACTTGGTCCTTGTTCTGGACCTAGGTCTGCCTCTGCTTCCTGATTCTTCTGAGATGATCCCATCTCCACAGTGGCCTTTCCTGCCATGCTGGACTTCGTCCCCTCAACTCGTGAGCCAGAATGAATTCTTACTCCCCAAAGTGGCTTCTTGTATGAGGCATCTGACCACAGAGACAAGAAAAGTTTAGCCAATGCAGATGGTTATTTGGCTATAAAGCATCAAAACTTGAGAACTCGCCTGCTTTAATAGCTGTTGCATTGGAGGGAAAATGTTTTTTTTAACAGACAGTGCAGCTTATTTACAAAAGAGCTCTAAGGGGGCAGCCTAGAGTCCCCAAAGACTGTTAAAGTAACTGTCATTTGAGCCATCTCAAATGGGTGGGTGCTAGAGACACTGGGAAAGCAAGATGCACAGAGCTTCTTATCCCTCAGTTGAGATCCAGTTGATGTGTTAGTACAGGATGAGTGAGTGAGTGAGTGAGTGAATGAATGAATGAATGAATGAAAACAATAGGCAGATTAAAACCCACCTGATAGGAAGGATCATGGGCCATTTATGCAAGAATCTGACTCTCTTTGGTGCAGGTGAGAAAACAGTATTTTTAAATTTTTTATTTTTATTCTTCTTAACATGTATTGGTGTTTTGCCTGCATTCATGTCTGTGTGAGGGTGTCAGATACCCTGGGACTGGAGCTACAGATTCTTGTGAGCTGCCATACTGGTGTTTAGAATTGTCGTCTGGAAGAGGAGCCCATGCTCTTAACTGCTGAGCCATCTCTCCGGCCCCAAGAGGACAATATCTTAATGCAAAGTCACTCTACTCAACAGAAAATGTTTTCTTATTAGAACCTGGAAGAGAAATCTTATGTGACCAAAGATTGTCCAACCTGGTCCCAAATATTTTCTCAATTCTTAAGCAATTCATGGATTCTTAATTTTGTGAAACCACCATTGGTTTTGATAGGGTTAATTGAGGATCTTTTAAAGCGAAGACACTTAAAGTTCCCTAGCCACTGGCACTGCTAAAGGCACAGTTCACAGATTCTCACAAACATAGAACATCACTTTCCTCTCCATCCTAGAGAAAGTTCTAGCAATTGTTGAGTCTGCATCGAAACAGATGGTGTTTTGCTGGAGGAATCAAGCCCAGAAAAAGTAACATTTCTGCTAAAAATGTTCCTGATATCAGATGATCATCTTAAAGTTGCTGTTTTAAGACTCACTAGCACACTTATGCTTGAGCAGGCAAGTCCCTGGGTGGTGTCTATTAGAGTGTATTTCAATGTGGTAAAGAGGCAGCAAGACTTCACCAAAGGTAGACATAGCCTACCATGTGCTAGTCACTGTTCTCGGGCTGGGACAGTCTTCACACCGGGCATGCCAGGACACCTTAGCAGCTGGGTTCAGTGACTGTCCAACCATCTACACACATGAAGTAACAGAGACACAGACAGATCAGTGAGATGCTGGAAGCTGCAAAGCTCGGGGCACACAGCCAGGTCCAAACAAAAGAATCTTTGGCTGTGAAACTTTCTCAACAGCACAGAGAGAAGTGGGACCCATAGGACAGACAAGTAAGGCAGTGGCCCCCACCCCCACATACTTCCTCCCTTGGCAGTGACACAGGGTGCTCCCTCCCCAGAGAGGTCTCTCTTGCCACTGTAACCCCCCTTTAGTCTGGAGATCTAAGCCTGGTTCTTGTTACTACCAGTATGCATAAACCTCAAGATTTTCAAGGCATCAGCTCTGCTCAATGGCCATTTCTGGCCTCTCCCCCACTTTCCCAGGACTTGATCTGTTTGTGTCACTTGCTCTAGCTTCTTTCTGTCACTGTGACAAAACACTGTCCAGAAGCCACTTAAGGAAGGAAATGGCTTATATGGGTTACACTTCCAGGTCACAGCCCATCATTGAGGGAAGTCAGGGCAGGAATGCCAGCAAGCAGAAATCATGAGGAAGACTGCTTGCTAGCTCTCAGGCTCCTGCCTAGCTAGCTCTTTACACAGTCCAGGATCACTTGCCCAGGGAATGATGCTGTCACAGTGGGCTGAACCCTGCTGCATCAATTCACAATCAAGACTGTCCTCCACAGACCAGCCCGATAGAGTCATTTACTCTGCTGAGACTTCAGGTGATTCTGTGTTGCATCGAATTGACGGTTGACACAGTATTAGGATAGTCTTATTCCAAAATAAGGAGTAAGCAGCACTGCTTTGAATATTTACTTTTGTGCTGTGCTAGGGGTTGAGTCTGGGGGCTCATACATGCTGGGCAAACACTTTACATCTGAGCTATATTCTTATGCATGGATGGATTGATTGAGCCCCCTGTACCTCAGGCTAGCCTTAAACTCAATACTAGACCCAGAGCCTTGTGCATGACAGGCAAGCAATCTACCAAAAGAGAAACATTCCCAGCCCCTGTTTGTTTTTTTAGATATTACTTTATATGGGCCAAGCTGAGACACAGGCACTCCTGTGCTTTATCTTTTATACTTCTAGATTCTATATAGATGCCTACCTCACTGTCATGGGCAGACTGGCAGATTATGCTACATTTGTATTTCTGCATTTACTTAAACATTCTAGGCAAGGTCATAGCTCCATGAAGGTATTTGTCATTGCTCTAAGCAACAGTTCTGGTCCCCTAGCTAAAGAGGACTTTGCCTGACTTTGAATGACTTTTAAGGAACGATGGTCTTACCAGCCAGTTCCATCTTGGTTCAGATCTTGGCTCACATTCTTCCCTACCTGGAGATTCTCCCTAGGTCTCACAACTTTCCTTCTTGGGACATTTAGAAAACAGAGTCAAACTTCCATCTCTCAGCACTGCATCCACTGGCTTGTACGCATCCACTCTCACTTCTGTCCTCCTGTTGGGGCTGGGGACAACTTTGCTTACTCCAGTCTGTGGCCATCACCTGCTGCAAGCCCATGATGTCATGGATGTCTCCATCTGTTCAAGGGACTTTCCCATAATGCTTCACATAAAAATGGATGGACCCATGGCTAGCCATCCTGTGGAAGAGGCTACACCTTTGTCCCCAGAAAGGACACACTGTGGAGTGATACACACAGCAAAGCAGATGGTTTCCAGGGAGAAAGGATGTGAGGAAAGTTACTCACCCTTCCCACCTCCTGCCTTCTGCCCTTTTCCTACAGAAGCTCAGCACTGACAAGTCCCCCCCCCCCCCCATGACTGTAGACTCTTCTTTTTCAGCTGCTCTCTCCATTGGCTTCATCGCTCTCCACCACCAAGCAATGTCCCCATTTCATGGCTCCCATTATTCGGTTCTCTTAGCACAGATAACAGGAAATGCCCTTAAAGAGAAACTCCTCCTAAGCAGGGGATGGGTGGGGCATGGAGGAACCAAGTCAATACTAGATAAGTGACAGCAGAGAGTGCCAGGGGAATGGGGTGCCAGAAAAGAGGGCAGCCACACGCTGATGTCTGTCCCTGCTAGCAGAACGCTACTATTTGGGGGCAAATTGTTCTGGAAAACCTGCTTTAAGGAGAGCAGGATTTTGCAGGCAGCCAGGGTGGCAGGCCTGCCTGGAGTTCCCTCTGCAGATGGTTTCTAACCCTGAGGCTAAGGTCTGCCTTTGCACTTGTTGTGACATTTCACGGCTGTGGTCTGTTTCTTAAGCAACAGGACTCCTAACGACTGAGAAAGTTCACATTGCATATCACAGCTCTGGCATTTGCAGATGGAGAGAGAGCTATGGCATTAAACAAATAAAACCAACTCGAGATATGTTTTCTGGAAAATTCATGTGAGAAAATGATTTGTGCACACACTGCATAAAATACACATTGCTCTTTAGAATAGTTTGTTCTTGGTATAAAAACATAGCAATGAGCCCACAGGGACATTTACTTAATCTTCTTTATCAAATATGTTCATGAGGACTGGAAGTTGAGTTTGGACTACTACACATATTGGCAGCCTTGCTGGATAGGAGTCCACCAGGCTCTGTGCCTTAGTTTCTACGAATGGAACACAGTGTCCAGGTGTGGCTGTTTCATACATCAGGTGAACACTGAACTTGTGCTGTGGGGAGGGACTGACTCTGCATGTAGGAGCTGCACACACTGTGCGTAGTCTTCGTGGTCCTCAGTTTACCACTGTGTGCAGAGATGGTATTTACAGCTTCAGGATTCACTAGTCATCCGACTGACACTTTGACTCCCAGCAGACTCAACACAAGGTCACTCTCCCTGTCTCAGCGTG
Organism: Rhynchomys soricoides; assembly: GCA_019843965.1. NCBI lineage: Eukaryota > Metazoa > Chordata > Mammalia > Rodentia > Muridae > Rhynchomys > Rhynchomys soricoides. The sequence goes on from JADRCH010000199.1 coordinate 1,338,432, forward strand.
GACATCTCTAAGATCCAAATGATCAATTTTCTTTCCCATGTCTCTTAGCCCTCTGGGCCATGTTCTTCTTTCTCCTCTCCTGTATGTCTTCTCTATCCCATGGTGGCTTCTTTTCCTTTCCTCTTCCTTGTGGTCCCAGCCTGCCTGTGTCTCTTCTCTCCTGCTATTGGCTGGTGACATCTTTATTTACCAATCAGAATTAACAGGGGACAGGGTCCCTCAATACCTTACATATGGGCTCATCTTTGGGACAGTTTTGGGGATCTAAGTTTACATTAGAATACAAAAACGTTAGGCCAACCCACCACATGGACAGACACCTGATTAGGTCGAAGCCACATAGTGATTATTACTGCTGTTCTTGATGGATGTCAGTGGCCGAGGGAGTGTGGACACGTGACGTGGATACTTCTTGATGCTCTTGGTGCCCTAGACAAGGCTAGATTTTCAAGGACCTAGAAACTTTAGTGTCAATGTTGACCACTGTTCTAAGGGCTCAGATGTGAGGCCACCTGAGGGAGACTCTGGGGGACAGACGTAGCAATTTGTAATCCTTGGAGTCAGGAGGTGGATCACTGGCTTATTTATTGATGGCAGGGAGTGTCTAACAAGAACAGTGAGGTGACTATTGAAAAGCTCAACCATGTTTTCCTGCTGAGGAAACAATGCCATTAGCCAGTGGATTGGAGACCATACCATGCCATAAAGGTCGCACAAATGTGTTGTGTGTTCACAGGTACGGGCTTCCTGCAGCCCTTTCTCCAAAACTGGCTGAGCTCAGGAGCACACTTGTTCGGTCCTCTGCCCTTGGCCTTGAACCTCTCTTCACCTTCCCATTTCCCTAATGAGCAAGAGCAGTGGTGTTCTATCGGAGGCAGCAAAGATTCATCAACTCTGACCCAGAGGACAAGTCCTAAACACCATCTTCAAATGATGTGACCCAGGCCTCCTCAGAGAAAGTTGGACCTTTAGGACCTGAAAAACTTTTAATGACCAACCTTTCTATAAGATGCTGTAACCATTGGATACATTTGCCCCGAGAACACCTTTTGGATTGTTTTGTGCAGTGTCTGCTAATGAGGTGCTAATGAGGTGGCAGGCTGTAGGTGCAAGAAGCAAGCATCCACTCCACAAGAATGAAGACTCCTCCCCTCCCTGCCAGGACGCTAGGCTGTGAGGAGGAGGAGGGAGAGTCAACAATTTCTGATCCCCAGGGTTCCAGATGACTCAGCAGATTACCACCCTGATTTCAAAGGCCCCAAAGTGCTTGTTTTGAGTCATTTCAATGGGCGTGATGCCCTTAACACAAGTCATCTCAATACACTTTAGGGAAACAGTCTCTCCACACAAACCTGCTCCATGGCAGGTCTGGCTGTGAAATCCAGCAGCCACCAGCAGAGGCTAAAGCTGGAGGCTTGTACACCTCCACGCTGAATCCTCAGTGGTTCTAGATTATTCTACCTGCTCTCTCTGCACCTTCAAGGCTGCTCTTGTAAGGCTGGGGATTCCATGTCCTAACCAGCAAGGACCATAACATTATGTTTTATGGCTTGAGAGTGATGTTCCCTCCAGCCCCCCAGCCTCCCCAAGTTGTTCCTTCACTTCTACACCCCCCTCCCCCCACCCACACTGCCTTCTTATTCCCCACTGTCTACTAACATGACGACTTGTGCAATTCAGAGTCCCAAGAAAATGCCAACCACACAGGGTGCTGCAGCCAGCTGGAAGGGAAGAAAGGCTCCATATGACTTCAGGGCTGCTCTATCTTTCAAACCTACTGGTATCGTACAGGTGCTCTGAGCACCTGGGGCTGGCTCCAGAGTAGGCGAGACCCAATACACATATTTTTATGTTGACAATGAAACGGGGCAGAGATACAGTGTGGAACAGCTTAGTGAGTGTTGCCAAAACAAGATGGGGACCTCAGTGTAAAACATAGTGTTCCCTCACCATGAAATAGACTTAAGATTACAGCCAAGCAAGGATGCTGATTCTAAATTCCAGTTTCTAGTCTCTTCAAAAGCTTAGAAAACTGGGCAACTGATTTTTTAGTCTGACCTAATACAATTAAAAAGACATTCTTCATAAGAAACTGGGGTGTCTGTTAGTACTTCCTAGTCATTTCTGGGGATTTATTGTCACAGTTCCTTAATTTGTGTGAGTATGTGGTAATACAGCTTTGCTTTTTGGGTAAGAATTAACAAAAGTAGAGAAAAGAATTCCATCTGATTTTATGAGCATCCCTGAAATCCTTCAAACAATGCCTACTGTATACCCCGGCATAGGTAAATCTTATGCCAGTCCCTGCTCTGAGGACTCGTATAAAAGAATTCCATAACCTCTATTGGTGAGGAAGAAACTGAGGCAAAGTTAAAGGGGCACCAGGTAACACAGTAGACAGTGCCGGGCTGGGTTACAGAGTTCATGGTTGGGCTTGCTTCTCACTCTATCTTGCAGCACAGCCTCTGAGGCCCACTCTGCACTGAGTTCTGCCCTGTAAGCCACGCGCAGCTCTATGCCCAGCATCTAGTGTGTGCTTGGGCAAATTCACCGGGCAGTCGCTCAGTTATTACCCTGTGACCGGAAGTGTAGCCCTTAGAGACAGGAAGTAGAGCCCTTAGAGACCGGAAGTGTAGTCCTTAGACACTGCTAGAAGGACGATGCACACATCACCATTTCTCAATGAGTACTGTGTGGTGGTTCACATATGTTGGGGTAATTTTAAGTAGTTTTATTTTTACAAACGAACGATTGAAGAACTGAAGGCAAATCACTTCTCTGTGAAGGCCGAGCAGAACCTTAAACCTTTGTCCAGTTCTAGAATCAGGGCTGGACCTCATAATGGTTGAACACTCACCAGAAACGTCAGCCCCTCATGGACGCCTGGAATCCTCCAATACCTCGTCATGTGAGCCAGGATATGTCAGCCTCACTGAGCTACAGAAAAGCCAACTCTCATCAAGTCTCAGGAGTACAAGAAATATGCTTAAAAAATGAGTCACTTTTCACCAGTGAGACTAGGTGGGCCCATGCTTGGGGTTGAAGAGGCCAGGGACTCTATCCTCTGGTTTGTGATGAGATGCTCATGGTAACTTCTCTGGAGGGCAGCTGGCTATTGTGCATCCAATTGGTGTGCAGCATGACCCCACCCTCGATCCAGCACCCCAGGTCTGAGGCTTCCTTTATAGCAATAAAAGCACAGGAGGAAACCTGATGTGTAGGGCAGTGTATGCGCCATGCACACCAGGACAACGCGTGTACCGTGCACACCAGGGCAGCGTGTGCGCCATACACACCAGGACAGCGTGTGCACTTGCATACTGGGACAATCCATGCTCTATGTACACTAGGCCAATCTGTACACTATGCACACTAGGATAGTCCTCTATGCACATTGTTGATGCAGGCAAGGGCTAGAGGATCCTGTCTGTCTGCTCAGTCATCCACAGTACTTCTGTTCTTTCAGTGGGGGTGGGGAAGGGAGCTAACAGTCTTTAAAGAGGTAACTGACCGGAAAAAAGGCTGGTGGATAGGTGCAGAAATATATGTGAGCTTCAGACCACTGTGCAGCAGTGGCCCTGTGTTCCTGTGTGTGTGTGTCTTATGTGAGCACAGGAGAATGCAGAGGAAATCATGCCCTCTGACAAGTGGAAACTCAGAATGTCCACTTTCTACTTTCACACTATGCTGCTGCATAGACATCAAACAATAACCTAGGATCTTCTCTACTAAGAGAAACCTCTTCAGAGCTATAGAAGACATCAGACCAATGTGCCACCACAATCCCACACACTGTCACCCTGCCCAGGAACTTCCTGACCCTTTCAGGAGGAAACAAACCTCTGACAATCACAGAAAGAGCTACAGAGTAATACTGATCCCTGTAACAAACTAGTGTTGGCTTGTTGGTGCCTGGACAGCTGTGGACCAATGGAGAGGGACAGAGGCACCTTCTTAGAGAAGGAACCTTCTGTTCCTGGGAGGGACAGAACTTTTGAGAGGTTATTGGTAAGATGCTATGTCTTCTGGGTGATTCTGAATCTCTGGAGAAATCCCATATTCATTGCTGGTCATGCTCAGAATGGAAATAGCAGGGCAGCCCCTTAGTATCTGCTTCCTCAAAGTCTGCATTATTTATTTTAATTAATATATTATTAATATTAATTATAAATTATTAATATTTATAATCATTTATTTTAATTAATTAATTAATTAATACAATGTCTTGCTATGTAGCCCTGGCTGGCTGAAACTCCCAGAAATCTGCCTGCCTCTTCCTCCCAAATGTGAAGATTAAAGGCCTATGCTACTATGCCTGTTCGTTGTAGACCAAGGCAGGGGCCCACTTCTAGCTTTATTGTAAAGCACCCTGGAGGAACAGAACTGGGGAGCCATCTTTCTCTTCATTAAACCATTACCACCCATGAAGGTTCATGGCCAAAGTTAATAGCAACAGACAGAATCCATGTATGTCATTTGTGATTTAATTGCCTTTTAGGGTTAGGTATGTCGAAAGGAAGAAAGAAATTCTAAAGATCATCTTAATTGCCATATTGCAAACATTGGGGATAACACCCTGAAATTAAGATATAAATATCTATGTGCATTCTATTTGAATAAAAATTTATGTACTTTAAACATTCATTTTAACTTTACAAAAGCCTTACATACATATATACATACACCTATATTTACACACATTTGCACATATATATATATATGTGTGTGTGTGTGTGTGTGTATGTACACACAGAGAGAACTGAACCTTAGCTATCTTGACAGATTATGACTTGTGAGGTACATAGAGAATCTCCTAGATGTCTGAGGCTGGTCAACCTTGGCAGCCAAGTGTGGAAGCATGCCTAGGGCCATTGGGCAGTTGAGCAGCTGGATCATCTAAGAGATGCAGCCAGGCCTCTGGCAGCTTTGCTACCCTCTGTGGACTTAAATGGGTGATACCAAGTCTGCCTCATTCTTGCAGAGTTCAAAGCTGCAAAGAGGCAAGAGGCAGGAGGTTTGTCAAATGAGAAGAACGCAGAGGAGAGCTCGGCACACTGGAGAGAGTGACTCTGTCAGTCTCTGCTGGGAGCCAGAAGGAAGGATGATCCTAGCCTGTTCCTGGCCCTTGGAGGTAGACTGTTGGTGATATTTGGGAATACTCTAACAGATGTCTCTACTTTTGAGTATGGTAAGAACAGACACATGTGCAGACTAATAAACAGGGATGTTGTCCCTGACATGTGTCACAGTGGTCTGGGGTTTTACTCAGGGTTGTTCAGTGTTTGCTCTAATCAGTTTGATAAAACTACCGATCACTAATTTTTCTCCCACTGACTATAACCAGACAAGTAAAATCATATAATTCAAAGAAAAAACAGAAGACAAGTGCAGAGATCTTCAGGCATTACTAAACTTCACACTGAATTTCCCCATAAATAAAAACCATACAGCGTGTTGCTGCCTGGCAGGCCCAGGACAGTGAGCAGTGCTTTCACCTCTCCAGTGTCTGCCCAGGCACACTGCAAAACAACACTTCAAAGGCTACCAGTCACAAACTAACTCCACAGAGCTGCCAATTTACATTCACTAACGCAATGTGGCTGGTTCCAGTGGTAAGGAGTGCTCATGGTTCCAGGAGGAAAACTTCTCTGTCCTTGGTGTCAACCACAGAACGTCCTTGAGTGGAGTTTGGCTTTGTTGCTAAAAATGTCCACTCTCCCAACGCTGCAATTACCAGGCACTCAGCACCCTCCAGCTTTCTCTAATGAATCATAATCTTGCTGTATCCCAAGGGCACCTGCTCTGCTTCATTTGGTGACATCTACTGAATGTCCTCTAGGTGCAAGGTCTGGGCTTGTCCAAGGAGTCCCATGACCCTGCCAGCCTTTCTTCTGAGGGATATTTTCATGAATTCCTCTACATCTGAGGAATAAGAATGAAATCCAAACACAGATGGCTGGGCAGCACTGCCTCCACAGGCACCATTTGCAATGGCTTGTGGGTACCACCACGTGGACCTCCTAAGGACTGTTTCACCCAGGGCGTGGGAGCACATGAGAAACTGCAAGAGGGTGCTCTGGAGGTGGAAGGAAAGCACTCAGAGGGAGCCTGGAAGGAGAGACGGGGACAGGCTTCGTGGAGAGGACAGTGAGTAGCCTGAGTGGACGGTGGGACACAACAGGGAACTTTGACATTAGGGTTCTGAAAGAGCTCTGTGACTTGTCCATATATACTTAGTAATAAGCAAAATGCGTCCCACACAGACCACTGGGTCCTGATGAAGACGGCAGGCACACTTTTGTTCTGATGTTTGGAAGTGGAAATGGGAAGGTGAAGGTTGGCTTAGCCTGTGAGATGTGTGTGCCTCTGTGTGTGTTGTCTACATTTGGGTCTACAGAAACATTCTCAGGGTAGGCAAGCAAAAAGGGGCATGCTGGCAAGGAGTCTGTCCTAACTCGGTATAGAGATCCCTAGTGACCAGAAGGTTCTAACCAAACTCGAGAAACATGGGAACCTGGCACAAACGACTTGGTGACAACCACCTTTACCTCCCCTCCTGACATCCTGCTGTGAGATTAAAAGGTTTTCTCTCATGCAGATGCCAGTTCATTATTACCGGGTATTCTCCCCTCATCTCTGAAATCTGGAGACACTATGAAATAAAAATTGGTAGTTACATTTAAAAAGTGTCCTGATTCTTGTGATGAGGCCTCACAGAGGCCTCACATCCTATGAAAGGATGACAGTCTTCATCCCTCCAAGCTATAGCTTTTCTCTGGGGAGCAGGACCATTCATTGGTCCTTAAGACTTCTGAATGCCTTTCATTGAAAGGTTAAAAACACCCGGAGGGAAAAGGGTCTGCCCCTTCCCCAAATCAGAATGAATTCACTGTCCAAATGTCATTAACATGTTTAGCTTTACACCTGGGTTCCCTGAGACAGTTGTGGTACAACCAATGAAGTCTCCGTGGCTAAGATAGCCTCTCCTGTCATGCCTTCCAGACTCTGCCAGCTGTCAGCAGCTCTGAGATCCAGGTGGGACACTGCAAAAGCAACAGTTATCTTGTCCTCTTGGTGACCCCAATAAGCTGTCCAAGACCCTCTCTAGCTGGGGAATGTATCCAGGAATGAGAAAACACCCTCCATCACACCAGGAAAGCAGCCACTTCTAATGAGGCCTTGGAACATTAAACAGACAAGCAGAGAAGCACCCAGGAGGTGTGTGTGTGGTGTCTGAGGGGAGCAACATGCACTGTTTCTCAGTACTCTTTTGTTTAGACACTGCATCTCATCACCTTGTATTTGGAATTTTGTCCAAAGTGGGATTTGTTGTTCATATGCAAAACTCAATATTGCACAAGGCAAAGAATCTTCATAGGTTAGGGAGATGGTGCTAAGTCCTTCTGAGCTTAGCATAAATCACTGAGTTCTTGGCTTTTGTGTGCCCTTTGGTCCCTAGGCCTGTTTTCCTAACTTTGCTTAGTGTGTGACTCAAGGCATTTGTTTGTAAAAGTCCTAAGAATATTCTAGAATGAAACTCTGGTATAAAATTCCATCATCGTAAATCTGCACCACCACACCATGAGCCAATGAGGAGCGTGTCACGTGTCACAGTCCCCGCTCCCCCATGTCTGTTCTGAGCACACAGCACCTCTCTATCTACTCTTGTGGCTCATTCTCTCCCAGTAATTTCTGTTCCCCAAACTCATAATCTCCCCCTGTGTACATGCCATGTTTAAAATGGAGCTTGCTAAAGTATGAAGGGTTTACTCACTCAATTTCAAAGTAAGACCTCCCTGAATATTCTGCAGTGTTTTCCAAAACATTATCCATCCCTGAAATGTCCCGACTTACTCATTTAGAAGAACAGCAGGAGACAGAAAAATAAAAGAAACTGAAGGGGGTGGAGAAAATTAAGACTGGGTAGAAAATGAAGATTGCACCAATTATAATCATAATTATCTAGAAAGAACAACACGCAAAGGAAAAGTCAAATGGCAAGCATCGCATAACGTACAGACTCGTGCTTCTGGAAGACAAGATGGCCGACTGTCCTTTGTTCACTTCCACTTGGCTTGACTTACAGGACCAGTTGATACCAACGTGTCAATGAGACCCAACTTTTACAAAATAGTTTTTCACTGCATATTTCATAACCGGAAATTTTAGTTATTTCCCCACAGCAACGACCTTTCCCTCTGCCTTGCTGGGAGTCTTAACTTAATGGTGAAGTTGGGCATTCCTATCAGATTCAGACCCTCTGTCCCATAACTGTAGAGGGACTTGTTCTGCCCTGGGTGCAGCTGGGTGAGGGTTGGGTGGTCTTATACTTTCAAGTGGGCTCACTTGTTCTGTCTGCAGGCTGGGTAGGTTTTTCTCTAATTAGAAGTATGTCAGTCTTGGACCCTTGGCAAGTCATATATGATAGTACCCTTAGAATTTTATGCTAAATAGAAAGGAGAGTGAGCCAGGGCCCCGGGGTATCCCTGGTATATCATGGTTCAGTCTTGTCACTATTAGGGGCCCGTGAAAACAGTGAACTTGTCTTGGTTCACACAAGACACAGGGTTCACGAAATCCCTTCTTCCCACATTTGGGTTAGAGAGCACTGAGCTGTAGGAGTGTTTTGTAGTAGGATACTGATTGTCTTAGTTACTGCTGTGAAGAGACACCATGAACAAGGCAACTTATGAAAGAAAGCATTTAATTGGAGACTTGGTTACAGTTTCAAAGGGTGAGTCCATGACCATTATGGAAGGGAGAACATGGCAGCAGGCAGGCATGGGGCTGGAGCATTAGCTGAGAGCTTGCTTCTTATCCACAAGTTAGAGAGAGGGAGAGAGAGAGAGAGAGAGAGAGAGAGAGAGAGAGAGAGAGAAAGAGAGAGAAAGAGAGAGAAAGGAAGACACACAGAGAGACAGAGAGATAGAGAGACAGAGAAAGAATGCACAACCTAACTAGAATGACTTGGACTTTTGAACCTCCAAGTCTACCCAAAATAGTTCTACAAACTAAGGAATAAACATTCAATTACAGGAGCCTGTGAAGGTCATTCTCATTCAAACCACCTAACTAATAAACAGCTGGTGAATGCTACATTTCTGAAGGTTTTATATTTCTTCTGATCACAGAGATGGCATGGGATCACTCAACAGTCCTGAGAAGGACAACTCAAAGTCACCCTTGCTTGTGTCCATCAAGCCAGTGGCTTACCTCAGGGACCAGAACATTATCACTGACTAAAAGCTACTACAGAACCTGCCAGGTTTGCCTTTGCAATCAAGTGTGCATACCTAGGGCTGGGTATGTCTCGAGCTGGTTCTCTGGGACTTCTGATGATGCCAGGAGTGTCAGGCATGAAGATTTGTACATGTTCTTGGACCAAAGGTGGAGATGCAAGACTCTCAAGATCTCAGGTAGGATAGCACAACTGAAATGCTTTCAAGTGAAATTAGATTCAGTGAAAGAAATCTTAAACAGGAATAAAAAATGAAAAATAAGGACGAGGAAGCAGTCTGAGCTGCTGGGTAGAATGGTTTCTATTTGCCATTCACAGTACTCAAAATCCCATTATGCCTACATCGGTAGTTATGGCAATACACCCAGGCCCCATTCTTAGTTATCCCTGTAGGCTCCACCACATGGAAAGATGAAATCCTGTCCTAGAGTTAGTCTGTAGGCCATCAGACCCCAGCAATCCTTCTGTCTCTGCACCCTGCAACTCCCCAGCTCACCTCAAAGCACTGGCGTTACAGCATGAGTGGCCACACCTGGCTTTATACATGGGTGCTCCGATCTGAACTCAGGTCCTCAAGCTTGTTCAAAAAGTGCTCTGAGCCACTGGGCCATCTCCCAGCCACAGAATGGGGCTTCTTAGGAGGTCAGAGGTGAGTAGAGGTATACAGGTGCAAACTCCCAACTTCAGAAAGCAAAGCATAATTAGTCCAGCACAGGGGAGGTAGCTAGGCAATGACTAGAGCCCTACTTGCCTTAGCTGTCAGACGTCAGTGTCTGCTCATGCACAATACTTTGATGAGGTGAAGCCCATGAAGGCCATGACTAGGGCCTATCCTAGGAGGCTGCAGTAGTTCCAGAACAAGAGGGGGGTTATTGGGCACTTCTTCAGATTGAGTTGGGGCCACGTGTGGGAAATTTGAGTCAACTTGATGCCAGTGTGACCAGGAAACACTGATAACAACAGCAGATCCCTTTGCATAGTGAGCGTTGCTTGCAAATGCATGGCTGGGCCTGTTACAATAGTATTTTGTGAGTGTTTTAGCAAGTCCTAGTCCACCAGAGAAGGCCCATCTAGTCGGCATTTCCACTCACTCATTACTGTGTCCACCATTTCCACTGAGTATGGGCTTCCTTTATGCAGCGGGGTAAGTCGTTTTCATCTTTAGGGGAGGCACCTTGAGCCAGTGCTAAAGCGTAGTCTGGAGGAATAACGTGATCAGAGCCTGTGTCTGCCACCACATCCAGGGTTTCAGCTTAACCCTACCTAACAGTAATGTCCTGGCTGGTGTTGTGTCAACTTGACACAAGCTGGAGTTATCACAGAGAAAGGATTGTCAGTTGAGAAAATGCCTCCATGAGATCCAGCTGTAAGGCATTTTCTCAGTTAGTGATCAAAGGGGGAGAGCCCCTTGTGGGTGGTACCATCTGTGAGTTGGTAATCTTGGCCTCTATAAGAAAGACAGCTGAGCAAGCCAGGGGAAGCAAGCCAGTAGGTTAAAATCCCTCCATGGCCTCTGCATCAGCTCCTGCTTCCTGACCTGCTTGAGTTCCAGTTCTGACTTCCTTTGGTGATGAACAGCAATGTGGAAATGTAAGCTGAATAAACCCTTTCCTCCCCAAGTTGCTTCTTGGTCATGTTGTTTGTGCAGGAATGGAAACCCCAACTAAGACAAGTAACATTACAGAACCAAAATAAAACAGGTTTGGCTCTTAAACCTCTCTCCTAAATGTTCTGGTTTTGAGCCGGAGACTAGGCTTTGAGAGCATTCCCAAGACTACCACCATCACACAGCAATGCCCCTGAAGTGTCTTGTCTGAACCCAGGGCTCCCAGGGGCTGTTACTTTGGATGGGGAAAACTTTGTTACCTTTACTAACTTGCTTGAATTGAACCACAATAACAACAGCATGACTTTGTCATCAATAGAAATCCCAGCCCTTGGCAGGCTGAGACAGGTTTGCCATGAGCTTCATGCCAGCCTGGGTTACATAATGAGTTCCAGGCTAGCTTGGACTAACAGTGAGATCCTGATGCAAACAACAGAACAAGCAAAAGCAGAACTCCACCGAAGTGGAAACTTCTGGTTTCTTTGGAAAGTCGGTTACGTCAAATGATGCTTTTTTTTACACAGGTGAAAGGTTGTTTTGCTGAAGCAGACACGTGAAAGGATTCATACAAAGAATATAAATATGACTCCACAGACACTGGGAGCTCAAGTATTGGTTCGCTTTGCTCTGTCCTGCTTGCTAGTCTTTGCTGGTGACATGTATGTACTGGTTCACCTTACATTGCGTTGCTGAGCTTTGCTTGTGGTGACTTCATAGAGACAAACTCACCAAAGAACTTGCCACTTCTGCTGACTTGGGATGATTGGAGAGCCTTATGGTTTCTTCTGGATTAAACTGCCCTTGCTGATTCATGTGTGGTGTCTGCTGAGTGGACTGGATTGCAGCTGCTGATTTATGTTTGGTGTTTGCTAGTAGACTGGACTAATAATAATGAAGCTTGGAATGGCCCCAAGGAAATATTTCTAAACAGGTCTACATCTCCTGTATCTGATAACCTCTCTTTTCCATGACCTCTGGTGGGTGGTGCACTAGAAGGGAGGTTGAACCCTTATTAAAGTAGGTTGAGAAAGATAAATGCCTACACTTCACATTTTTAAAAAGTTACATGGTAGTCCGTATTTGTAAACATGGCAGAGGCTCATGACTCTGAAACCTGGAGATGGATGGCCATGCCTCTCAACCCTGAGAGTGTGCTAATGGAGCATTGTCTAACCCCATAGCTCAGATCATCATGTTACAAATGTAGTGACTGTTTTCAACCATGACAGTTAGCTCATGCATTTTATTCTGTGCTTCTAAAGGTAGTCTTCTGTGTAGGTGACTTTGCTGGGGCCATGTGCTATGGGGAGAGGTTCCAGGGATCTCTGTCTTTCCTTGCCTGATCCTCAGGACCAACCAGGAGACCTCCATCTTTCCTGTTAATGAAAAGGCTGATGGCAGGATCCTTTTAAAAGAAAATTACTAATAGAATCATCACCTTAATTCAATTCAGTAGAGTTCAAGCTTGCTTGCTATCAGGATATTTTTATTTATTAATGTCCTTAATGTCTTATGTGATTTCATGGGATGGTACAGCTAGAAACATCTTCCCTGACTGTCCTGCTGTATACCACTCATCATAAAGATGGTCAGAGGACACCAAGCACAGGGCTGCTCTCAGAAGCCCTTAGAGTCACGTTTGCGTTCAGGACACTTGTCCTGTACATGGAATGCAGGTGCTGTCACCCCTGGAGAACACGAACTTGCTATCATGGGCCAGAAACCTCCTTTTTGCCCTCTCCCTCCTCCAGGCTAAACTCAAGGGAAAGGAAGGACAAGAAGACAGGAGATGGGAAAGAGTGTTGGGTACTTACTCCACAACAAGTCCTCGGACACCTGCAGGCATGAGCTGCAGGAGTCGCTTCCAATCACAAGAGGAAGTAGAGAAGCTGCCACTGTGCTTGCCTTGTGATACCGAGGACGAGGACCTGAGTTGGAGCCCTAGACCCTAACACTGGGGAGCAAGAGACAGGCAGCTCCCCATGGCTCCTTTGCCAGCCAGTCTAGCCTATTTGGTGACTATCTGGTGAGTTCCAAGCTGGTGAAGAGAGACTGTTTTTGTTTGTTTGTTTTGTTTTTGTTTCTGTTTTAATGAACACTGAAGAATAACACCTGAGATTGTCTTCTGTCTTTCCTGGAAATGCACACACCTCTCCTTCACAAAAACGAAAACCAAAACCAAAACCAAAAAGAGCAAACCAACAAAAAACCAGTACTGTTCTGTATATCTTCCAAGCAAGGGAATAGAAAATAGTATTTTTAAAGAGATACTCTGATGACTCTTAAAATGCTATGTTTCATAGGCTTATAATGTCCGGTCACCTACAATTCTTGTAAACTTGTAACGAACTGCATTCTTGGTAGGTTTCTCCTGCAAGATCTCTATTTTCCCTTTGCTAGGAAGGCATAAGGTATGCCATTAACCTCCCAGGACCCCAAACAAATGAATTCTCGCAGCAATCAATATGCAGTTGATACAATTACACCCAATTTCCAGCTACCTTCTCCCAGGAAGTCACATCACATGGCCCCTGACTCTCAAAAGTCACCCTGGGCGTTAGAAGGGCAGAGTCATCGTTCTAACGGCTGTGTTCCCAGCAGCTCCAGATACCACACCCCAAAAGCCGTTATTTACCTTCGATGGTTAAGGAAAATTTGTCACTCCATATTCTGAATTTTGGAAAGTCTGATTTTCAAGATTAAAATCAGAAAGCACCCCTAACGACATTTATCTGAAGATTTTCTCTGCTATTCTTGAATGGGCTGGGCACATTTTAACTCGAAGTATGAGCTTATCAAGTATAATAATAGAATTTTCTTATCTCCCTCATCAAAAATCTAATAATTTTTCTGGGGGTGAGGGGAAATGCTTGCCAAATATTGTGACGAGGAATTGGTATTTATTTTACAGAAATTATATTTAGAGTAGTGATTTCTCCAATTTTGCCGATTTTACCAGTGTGGTAATTATCTTTAAAAAGCACTCCACTTTTGGGTTACTTTCAGAGCTTTTAAAAAAGCCTTTCTCTTTTGTACAGAGAAGAAATAAAGCAGTGACAATTATCTTCCTCTTACAGTTTCAAAGAATTAAAGCATGTTTACCATTCTCACAAAAGACGAAACAAGCTCTGTGGTATGGGGCTTTGCCTATACTTCAGAGTGTGGCTCAGATTTGACGGACACACTGCCTGTCCTCTTGTGATTCAGTCCTGAGAGAGGAAGCAGCATGGGTGCTCTGTGAAGGCCATGGTATACCACCCATAGTCACCCACAGTGAACAGACCAGCTTTGTATAGCATTTGGTTAGGTGCCTCTTGCTGACAACTAGAATGGATGGCTGTGGCCCCAGAGCATTTGATGGTGTGGCTCAGCCCTGGTCTCTTCTCCCCTTTGCCTCTGGCACATGTGAACTCACCGGAGACCCCCAGTTTCCTCTTCTGTGAAGTAAGAATTAAGACAGTGGCTGGAGAGATGGCTCAGCAGTTAACAGCACTGACTGTTCTTCCAGAGGTCCTAAGTTCAATTCCCAGCAACCACATGGGTGGCTCACAACCATCTGTAATGGGATCTGATGCCTTCTTCTGGTGTGTCTGAAGACAGCAATAGTGTACTCACATACATAAAATAAATAAATAAATCTTAGAAAAAAAAAAAAAAAAAGACAGTGCCCACCACAGAGGCTTCTGCTGGGATTTAATTTAATGATCCATGCAAACACCAACAAACATCTAGCTCATAGGAAGTGGGACCAATGAGAGGGACCCCATGCTCCCTGGGGTAACTGTGTGGGCATTAGGTAGACAGAGCACTGTTAAATACTCTCAAATCGCTGTTGATGTTAATGAGGAGTCTTTACTGTAAGCACTCCTCCTAATGTTTGTTTTTCCTTGAAATAAACTAAAGTGCTGGGACAGTTTAACTCTGTGATTGACAGCTGCTAGATACTTATCCCATGCCCCAGTATCCCAAGCCCCAGATGCAGATGCCTTAAGCCAAGGATGATCAGCCAAGCAACCAGCTGGATGGTCCTCATGCCAGCACTGGCTGCTTTGAACACTCCATGATGCCTTGAGGAAGCTACATGCCAATCATAGCTGTTTTCTGCCAGAGATTGTTTCAAAACAGCTTCCACCATGCTTTTTGCTATCACAAGCTGTGGGGAGCTCTAGATGACCCTGCAGATTATTTTTGTTTAGGGTAGAGGTGAAACACTTTCCCCAGTGACCCAGAAGGAAGCTGGTACAAACAGCCATTGATTTGCATGAGGGACCACAGTGACTGGTGCAAATGTAATCTTTCATTTGCATCCAGGACTATGATTGACAGGTGGCCTTACCAAAATCCCTTTCTGGTTATCATCGTGGGTTGTTGTTTCCTTACTTGGGAGTCAGCTAGGAGAAGCCTCCTGTACTGTGCAACATCTGGTCAATCAACATCTGGATGATGAAAGGCATTTCTCTGCAGCCTTCCCTTGCCTACATTTGATCTTTATCATTAGTCCAGTGTGCTGAGCTGGTAACATGAGGTAAGGAAGGTGTGGAAGTTTGGGCCACAGCTGTAACAGTACAGAGAGAAGAGCTGATGCATCTGAGTGACTTTCTGGGTCAGGGGAGTACAGGGAACAGAAATGACAGAGGGCTGAAGACAAGAAGCTGCAGGACTTGGTTTCTGGAAGATACCAAAGGGCTAGAGGTCTCAGGCACCCTGGGTCTGAAGCTGCAATACCAGTCACTGTCAAGGGATGAGCATCCCGGTGCTGTAGACCTCACCCTGTCACGATTTCACCATATTTACCACTGAGGGTCCAGCATCTGAGGCCCACACTGTGCCTGTAAGACCAGAAAGCATTTCTTGCTGCTGCTTGCCACTGTCTGCTGCGACTGCTCACTGATGATAGAGGCAGGGGTTCATGGTAGCTGCCAGGAGCAGGGATCTGGGAGTTAACATCCATAGAGAGCCTCCAATTAGAGAGATCAGAGCCATTAAGTCTCTGGCTTCTAAAGCTTGGAGCAATAGACCATCAGGTCTCAGGGATTGGACTCTCAAGGCAACAAAGGCCCAGGATGGCCACGTTGAATTTGCCTAACCACAATTCTCCTTCACTGACAAGACAGGCACCTGATACACATCTTCATTATTAGGCTATACGGCAGTTGAGGAAATGAAGGGTGTGGGGGTGTCTGCTCAGACAGACGGACACGCTAAGACAAGGAAAATACAACTGTCAACATACAGTATCTAGTAGGACACACAGGAAAGGAGTGTTTCACAGTTAATGTTCACAGGGGAAGCCACTGCTGGAGGAACTCTGAAATGTAGGCAGAGCTCTGAAGGATGGACAGGGGCTCTTCTGGTGAAGAAAGCCAGAAGGCATTCCAGGAGAAAAGGATGGTGGGACCCCAGTGGGGGCCATGGGAAACAGAATCGCCACTGTGGTAAGCAGTCTGGGGGGACTCTGACTGTGTTCTGGAAAGTTCATAATGCATAGTCTGAGCAAAACAGACACCGTCACATAGATGATGTGTGTGTGTGGGAGGAGTGAAGAATGTGGGGAGATTGGGACCTGGGGAACACACACGATGATTCCCTCTATGTATGTGTCTCCTGAATACAGCTGCCTTGCTGCTTGTGGAAGGGCACACCTCACTAGCTCCTTCCTCCATTTCACAGCCTAATCGACCTCTCACCTATGAGCCTCTCCTCCTGATTGTCCCCAAAGCTTCTTCCTCCTTGGCTTCCCCAGTCTGGTGCCCCTGGCATCCATCCCTGCTCTCAAGATTCCTTTGAGAGTCACAGGATTAATACGTCATGGAAAGAACCAGAGACAACTCACAAAGTGGGGAAAAGATACACAGGAAAGGTAAAAGTGATGTTGCTACAAATCACAGTAGACCCTTGGCAAGTGGGTGCTGACAGACTGGTGTGGGGAACAAGGAGTAAATAGCTAATCAATCAAACCATAGCCCATCCACCCAGTGGCAATGAGGAAAGAACAGGTCATCTGAGCCACTCACCAGGAAAAGGTGGCCCCTGCTGGAAGCATAGCCGCCATTACAGTTCTTGGTGAGCTGTTGGAAATTTCCAGGTGGGCTGTTGGAAATTTCCATCTTTCCGCTTGTTAGCAACAAAACTCGTCAGAGGAATAAGTAGGCTTCCCATCAAAGCTTGGCTACCTTAAGTTGGACGTTATCTTTGAAAGTGTCACTTAGAGCAGTAGGAGACTGACTCTTCACACCCAGGTCCCCGTGCACATCCAGGGAATTGTCCATTGCTAGGTCTGTGGACAATGAATATGCACTTCCTCACACAATTACAAAAAATGCAAACACCAAGGTAAGCAACAGCCACCATGGCTGGTTCTGTACATGGTAGGGTACTAGGGTGCTCTAAACTTGGGTCCAGGAGAATCATTCCCAGGGATAAAAGAGGAGATGTGGAGGAGATGCTGGAGTCGTAAGCCCTGTTCCTGTCAGATTTCAACTTGGTATTCCATTACACAATGGCACCTACACACCATCTCATCAAACAAACAAACAAACAAACAAACAAAAAACCCCTTTCTAAGTCAGAAAGGTAAGCAAATACTTACTAGCATCTGCTGTAGCCAACTCCAGTTCTCTGGACTCCCAAGACAGGGGAGACGGTAGCTCCTATTATTAACTGTGCTAGGTGCTGGGGGCGGAGTACTGGGATTGGGGCGGGGCTATTTTTAGGCTGCAAAGTCCCATCGGTGTCCTCCCGCCTGCCCTACTTGATAGAAGAACAAGTAGCCTTTTTTTTTTCCTTCTTCAAATCCTCGAGCCTATTGATACTTCAAGCTGCAGAGTCATCATTGGTAATTATCTCTGTCCCTTCCATGCAGCCCAGGACAAAACAACACAGTGACTCATACGCTTAAAAACTCTTGTCTCTTGGGGTGAATCAGACACTTGCTACCCCGACTCTACCTGACATTATTCAGGAGGTAGGCTCCCTGACTTCCCTTGGAGTGCACTGACATTTCTCTGCTTGGTACAGCAGGCAAGATTTACCATCCTCTGCCTCTAAAGCCTGGCACATGATGCTTGACAAACCAGCAGCAAGCTCTCTGGAACTAAGATGTTGAACTAGTTAATAAATCACCATATCGGTTGGCCGTGGGCGTGTTTCCCTCATTCCAGTTTAAATGTGGAACCCACACCTTCTGGAAACATGACCTTATCTACAGACAGGGTCTTTAAGAGGTTATCAGGTTAAAGTGGGGTCCTCAGGATGGGCCCTAATGCAATAGGACTAATATCATCATAAGAAGTCAGAACAGAGGCACACATGGAGGGACCCTGATGTGAGAGCCAAGAGGGAAGATGTCATCTACAAGCCAAGGAGAGAGGCCTCAGGGGAAGCAGGCTCTATTGCATTTTTGATCTTTGTTGTCTAGCCTTCAGAGATGTGAGAGAATGAAGATCTGCCAAGGGAACCATCAGTACTTCCAGACAATAGCTCTTGCAAATCAACAGGGCTTTGGACAGCCAATGTTTTAGAAGCCATAGGTTTGAGGAGTCCAGTGGCTGATGGTCTGGGTCGATCTTTACAATGGTGTGTATTTGTGCAGCCATAGCAAATGCTGTTGCTTGGCTCACTGCTCTGGAGGGAGGGCTGAGGAAAGGATGTCCAGGGAAGGTAATATTTGTGACTCTGTGTGTGCACCTGGACTTAGACACTCGGCAGTGGTGCCATGGTGTGATGTGTCTGCAGGTCACACACACACTCCAAGACGGTTATGAATATGACCCAAAACTTCACACTTAGTATATATATATATATATTAGAAATATATATTTCTATTCTTGAGTGAGTATTGTAGATAGAAACGTGGTATTACAATGTCAAAAGGTTAGGCAGAGAGCATTTAGGATGAAAACTGACAACCAGTCAATGTGCAGAGTAAATGACATCTGTGTGCCCTCTTTGACCTCCAAGGTTCAGTGACAACCAAAGAAGGAGAAAGAGAGAGAAAGCATGCCAGAGGTCAGGGAGGACTGGATCATAACCGTGTCTTTTGGACAAGACAGGAATCCTACACTCACAAATTCACAGCAGCTGCGATCGCCTTTGCAAGGCCTGTACCAGATCAAACCAGTAAACATTCCAGCAATGGTGTGTGTGTGTGTGTGTGTGCGTGTGCGTGTGTGTGTGTGCGTGCGTGTGTGTGTGTGTGTGTGTGTGATGAGCTCCCACACCTAGCTGAGAAGATACTGGCAGCTTATAGCTTCTGCAGGAGGGAAAGACAGTTTCCTTTAAGGTTTAGCCTCTGATAAGTCATTCAGGGACAAGTTGATGGGCCCACAACTGTGAATATCAGACAGTAAGTTATTAGCCATGAAGCTGGGAGAGATGGATCTGGGAAGAGTTAAGGAGACAAGTGAGAGGTGAGTGTGATCAAAATACACCATGGGCATGTATAAATTCTCAAAGAGCTGATGGAGCCAGCTTACCTCATCAGTAAGATCTTAGAAACATGGCATTCTTGCAGTTGCTGACCAACTGTTATCCAAACACTAAGACTCAAGGATGGTTTGGTCTTGAGGGCCTGCACACCTTTTGCAGGAAGCTGGCTGCTGCTGCTTCCTCGTGGGTGACATTGATGGTCATGTAGGTGACAACTAAGGCCCTGCCACCTGGAAGCAGCAAGGGACTCAGGTAGCTGAGACAGCCTTTTCACACCTTTGGCTCATGAGTCTGACCTCTTATGAGATGATATGAGAGCCTGAAGTAGAGATCTCAAGGAGTAGCTGTTTCCACAGCTGTATGGTGGTCAGAAAGAATCTGCCCCAGGAAGGTTTGGTGCCTTCTATGCTTGGCTGGACCAGACTGTGGCACTGAAAACAGAAAATGCTAGCCGTTGCTGTCACTCCTGTTCTGAGGGGACAAGGAAGGGAGAGGAACTGTCATTCAGGGGCCATCTGGTTCTCTGATGATGATCACTGCTAATTAATTAAATGGGGACACTCAGGAGGTGTGCCAGTGTCTGAGGAGAACCCTGAGTTAGGGCATAATCAAGTGCCTTTTATCTGCGGCAATAGGTGGGTTATCTGTCCCCACTTGGAGACACTGCTGAGCCTGCAGGCCTCTGTGACAGGACTTTCTCCTCACTCTTGGAGTCAGGTGGCCTAGGCTTGCAGGGGTGGGCTAGTCTTAGAAATCTCAGACCACCACTGCTTGTGATGCCCACCTCTGCGCTGCCTCTGCACTTCCTCCCGCTCAAAGACACAACTCTGATAGCTTTTTAATGGCAACATTGTTACACTGGAGCTTTGAATTGTGTTCTTAATGCTCCCTGTGTGGCAGGGGAGGAAAAAGCTTCTCTGAAAGCTCTTAATATTTGCTCTGGCTTGGTTCAAAGGTCCAGAAACTGTTCATCCAACAGGAGAGAACCAAGTGTTGCCTAAACCTTCTCTTCCTGAGTGTGCAGGAACACACCGGCAACCCCAACACTCAGGAGCTGATGCAAGAGATCGACTTCAGCTCCGTGTCCACACAATCTTAGGAGGGAAAAAGAATGTCTCTATTTAGAATCCTCTGATTTAATCATAACGAGGTAAGAGGCTCTTGTCTCTTTATATCCAGAATATAGCATATAAAAGACAAATGTATTCATTCAATTTAGAATACTCTACAATGCAACATGAAAGCTGCTCTGGTAACCTGAGGGCACACATTTAGCCCAGCAAAAGCCTCACAAAATCCCTGAATTCTTCAGCTAGAGGACAAGCCTGAACTTTTGACTTTATAGACATTATAGATAAATAGAGATTCTGGGAGGTTACATGTTAAACCCTTAAAGCTGCCATGATATTTTTTTCAAGACACTGGAGGGGCATTTCCTCAATTCAGGAAGCTAACGGAGTGCTTTCTGCTACGAAAGGGACAAACAAGCTTTTCTAACTGCAGTTAAAGAAGATGAGCCCTAAAATGTAATGCAAGCAAATAAGACAGTCACAGACTGTTAGGGCCCTTTAAAGTAATCACAGGGTGCAGCAGCCGTGCTTCCTTTGAATAGCTAATTAGGTATTTGGATGGGTCCAAAGCACATTACTTCTAGCTATGAAAATAACTCGGTAACCGCCACATGTGGAGTGACCAGCCCTTGGGTCATGGATCTGCAAAGGGATGAACAACATGTCACAGTCATCAGGTTACCAGAGATGCTGCTGCCATTCTGTCATACCCAGGCCCCTAAAACTTTAATGACTAGTCACCTCTTCGTTTCTTTCACTGCACCTGAATATTTCATGTGGAGAACTGCACATTGAAACCAGGGAATAGGAAGCACAGAGAAAGTAAAAGTACCACATCCATCAGATAGTACAATGCGACCTGCTAGGTGGAAGGAATGGGGACTTCTTGCTTATCAAATTACGGGAGAAAATGTTGCTGTTTCAGATGAGAAATCCCCTCATCTGCAAAGACCCTCAGATTTGGTTACAAAGAGAGTACAAGGACACGCAGCAAGTCCTGGAAGTAGAGGGGCGCCAAGGGACGCTGCCATTCACAGCAGTAAGTAAGAAGTGGTAAAAACTATTTATCAAGATATTTCCCTTTACAAATCCCACTTCCTCATTTAAAATGATTATTTTCCCAGTGCTCAGCACGTATGCTGGAGGCTAAAATATCACCCAAGTCCACGATGCTGTAGACTTGGGTCTATGGGGCAAATAACACTCTTCCCATCCTCTATCTCTATGAAGAACTGACTGAAAATCAAATGAGCATGGATTTCCGAGGACCATCTTCCCATTGCATTCAGATAAGCCCCGTTGGAAAAGAAGCCTAGGCCCCCTCTCTCAGTGGCACATGCTCTGTCACACACACACACACACACACACACACACACACACACACACTGTATTTCAGCCAGTGTTTCATTGTAGGGTGGAGGAAACTGGCTGTCACAGCATAAGCCTACTCTGTTGTAGCACCTGCTCCAGAGCCCCTGTGCCAGCTTCCTCCTGCTGGGAGCCTGACTCCTGACTGCTCAGGATGCAGTGACCTTTTTGCTGGAGTTGGGATTTTTTTTTTTAAATCCCAGGGTTCGGCCTTGAAAGAAATGGGCAGAATGAGCAGCATTGGATGAGTGTGGTGTGCCCTACCATGAAAGGAGCAGAGGCAGGCACTGGGGAAGAAATGATTGCTTCTGATAAGCTGGCTGTAGTAATCGAATGTGGAGGTCACTGGGGGGTGGGGGGTCTTTTAAAGAAAATGGAGAACTCTCTGTAACTATTAAAGATGCCCGTGCCAGCTAGAAATGGGATTTGATAAAATGATGCAAGGATCAACTTTAGGAAATGCCCACCGCAGATTTGAATGTGGCTAACATGACAGGAGAGAACAATCCATCTTGCGGCTTCAGCCCTGCAGCCGGGTGGGAGGCATATCTCAGAAAATCCATTTTCTCCCTGTAAGTTTTGGTTGTTTGTCTGTGAAGAAGCCCTGTGGTGCAATAGGTGAGAAGGCTTAGGTGACCTGCTCAGCACTCCTGTCTGTGCTTGGTTGAATCTTTAGCTTTGACACTGCCTTCCCCCCACCCCAATAGGGGGAACAGGAAGCAAAGAAAATCAGCAAGGTCTGAAAGACACAGGCTCACCATCTGTCCCAGAAATGTTCCTTGAAGGGGCGAGTACCAGGTTGGGAGGGGAGTTGGCCAGAACAGCTTTCCCAGAATGGAGTCTGACCTGATGTAACCACTAGGAAGGACTCAAACAGACTTCTGCCC
>JADRCH010000199.1:1384304-1470232 GCA_019843965.1 Rhynchomys soricoides
GGAAGTGTATTGTGTAGCTTTATAATCAGGCTGCCTCTGCACAGACTAATAACCTTATCGGGATTCATGGAAAATGTCTGCTAATACTTTCCTTTTATTTTCAAACTTATTATATAAACAGCATTTTGGTCCTGACTAGGGGAGTTTAGAATGTACAAGTTTCTTGTAATTTAGAGATTTTAAAAAGATACTCATGTTTGCTAAAGGATTTCGAGAAGGAGACTTGTTCCAGGTTTAAAAAATCTTTTATAAAAGGTGTGTGTGTGGTGTGTGTGTGGTGTGTGTGTGTGTGTGCGTGCGTGCATTATACCTTGAATGTAGTTAACTTGTGTGTGCCTGTGTGTGTGTCTATCCATGTGTGTGTGTCCATCCGTGTGCGTGTGTGTGTGTGTGTGTGTGTGTGTGTGTGTGTCTGTGTGCTATGTCATGAATGTGGAGGTCAGGGAACAACATGTAAGAGTTGGTTTTGTCCTGGGACTTTGCACGCACCTTTACCTATTGTTCCATCTCAGTGGTCCAGTGTGATGGTTATTCTTGGTTGTAAACTTGAATATATCTGGAAGCCACTGGGTACCAGCGTGAAGAATTTTTTCTTAATTAAATCATCTGAAGTGGGAAGACCCAATTTTTATCCATATCTTTGAGGTAGAAAAATAAACCTTTAATTCAGATCTTTTGAGGAGGAAGGATTCGCCCGCAGTCTGGACCACAGCTTCTGCTGCCTGTCAGTATAAAGGACAGGGAAGAAGGAAGCTAGCTCTCTTTGCTTACTTGCTCTCACTTTTGCTGGTAAGTCCATTTCTTTACTGTGATTAGAGCCTACTTCTTTGGGACTCCGGCATACACTGAAGATCAGCTGAGACATCCAGCCTCATGGATTGAATGACTACTGGATTCTTAGAGCTCCCATTAGTAGACAGCCAATGTTGGACTAGATAAAGAATAGCCTGTAAGCTATGCTAATAAATCGTTTTTCTCACTATATATAGTTTCATTCTATAAAGTCTATTTCTCTGGAGAACCCTGACTAATATATCCTGGATGGATCCTTTTGATGGATCTACTTTACCCACAACCAGTGTGCAAGCTGAATTCCCTGTCCATTCCTAGCACGAGGCTCACTTTCAGACTGAGAAGCAGAAGAAACCAAACCCTCATTCCTGTCTTCTGGTCCTCACCATCACCCCTTCTGTAAGCTTCCTCTTGTAGTCAGTTCTTCCTGTCGCCCACCCTCCCCCAGGGAACATCAGGGAAGAAAGGATGGGGAGACTGTAAGACGCAGAAGTTAGGAGGGCATCTGTGAAGCTGCCTGCTGGACAACAGAACCGCTTTACTCATGAAAACACATGGCTGAGGTTGTTTACACAGGAGCAAGCTGGTCTAGAGATCAGCATGTATGGGCACAGGATCGTGAGGCCCCACCCACAGCCGAGGAGCTCTTGGTAATTGATGGCTGCTACAGCAGGGGAGTATGAATCTTCCTCATTGGAGTGGCCCTTCTGGTTGCCTATGTTCCAGTGGATGGCCCAAAACTCATGCACACATGGGCAACACATAGGTTGGATATTAAGAAAAAACAGGAGATGAAGTTGGGAGCAGAATGTACAGGGGACCCAGGGATCCCAGGAGCAGTTGAAGGGTGTGGTGAGTATGATCAAAATACATCGGATACAACGTATAAAATTATACATCGGATACAATGTATAAAATGATACATCGGATACAATGTATAAAATTATACATCAGATACAAAGTATAAAATTCCCAACAAATAAAAAAGGATAATTTAAAATTGATGCCCCCACCTTTCCCACGATGACCTCATCACGACCATGAGTCTTTAATGGCTTCTGAGGAGTGACAAGTATTTGGGTAATTCAGCAGGGTGATGGTTTGTATATGCTGGGCACAGGGAGTGGCACTGTTAGAAGGTGTGGCCTTGTTGGAGTAGGTGTGTCACTGTGGGTGTGGGCTATAAGACCCTCATCCTAGCTGCCTGGAAGCCAGTCTTCTGCTAGCAGCCTTCAGATGAAGATGTAGAACTCTCAGCTCCTCCTGTACCATGCCTGCCTGGATGCTGCCATGTTCCTGTCTTGATGATAATGGACGGAACCTCTGAACCTGTAACCCAGCCCCAAATAAATGTTGTCCTTATCAGACTTGCCTTGGTCATAGCATCTGTTCACAGCAGTAAAACCCTAAGACAAACAGTTACAAGAAAAATTTAACAAAGCTCAATTTAACAAAGTTTACCTGAAAAAATTTAGAAACAGGCATTCTTCTAGATCAAAGAATGGACCCCACACAAGAGTGGTTTTATTGATAGCCAGAGGAAAGGAAGTAATGTGTAGAAACAGTGTGATTGGCTGCAGAGGGAACTTTCCTTAGGTAAACATGGTCTGATCAGTAGCTGGCTTGTGACTGGTTAAAACACAACTGTTGTGATTGGCTGAGAGTCAGTAGCTTAGTTACAGGAAGGCTCACCAGTCAGGCTGAATCTTGTTTATATTTGAAGCTAGGCTACAGGCAGCTATGTATAGAATCTGCTTTTGGCACGACACGTCACAGAATGTGACAACTTGCTTCAGCTCGACACAACTATGTCTGAGCCCATGGGTAGGGGTGAGGGAAGTGCTGTGTCTACTCCTCCCCATTCCAATTTCCACAGTGTCGAATAAACTGTGTTGCCCCTAAAGCTATTACTTTTTAAAGATTTGTAACTTGTATTTTATGTGTATGATTGTTTTGCCTGCATGTATCAATGTATCTGCCTGGTGCCTGAGGAGACCAGAAGAGAGCTTCGGATCACCTGGAATATGGTAGGTTGTATGCTGCTACATGGGTGCTGGGAACTGAATGCAAGTCCTTTGAAAGAGCAGAGAGTGGTTTTCTCTTCACTCTCCTGCCCCTGAAAAGCTTCTAGTCACTCTTCCTCACCATCATTTGAGAACAGAGTCCCCATCAGCACCATACCACAGGTCAGACTGTATCTCAAGAGAAGGCTTTAAAGAGGTCTTTAGGTTGAGGAGGTTGGATGGCCAGTGCTCATTTAAGATGTGGGAATCTTAAAAAAATTTAGTTCACTTTGTGCTGCTCCAAAGTTGGATGGGTAGGGGAGTGGATCTGGGAGGAGTTTAGGGAGAAGGAGTGAGTGTGTGTTTCTGCAGAAGAGAGATCTCACACCAGCCCTCCTGGCCTTGGACTCCTAGGCTCCATCAGGGGGTGACAGTAGGTTTTGCTCTTTAAGCCACCCAGCTGTGACCCATTGCATAGCAGCCCAAACAAAGGAACATAACTCCCCAAGGAGTCTGTTAACCCAAATGGCACTTGCTCCCTGTCTTCTGCCTTCCCCCCTTGCTCACCCTAGATGGCTGTAGCTTCTATCTCCAGCCTTCCTGAGCTGGAGCTGTAGAAAGTGGACACTGAAATCCTGGCAGGATCTGTTTGGGGAAGAGCGGTGGAGCCCTCCATCACTTCTAAGGTGGAGGGCAGTACCTGTGTCCAGAGGCACAGTGATTAGGCTTCTAGATGACCTAGGAGCTTTGAACTCTGATCATTTAGAATTAACTCCCAGCAATCCTCTGTGCTATTTCACAATCCATCGGTAAGTGAAACCACCGACTGATGGATGGACAGACGGATGAGTAACCTATAGCCCAAATGGCTGCATTGTTGTTTTATCTTGCTCTGCTGATTATGTCCTTTGGGGGCATCCTGGACACTTGAGTAGGACAGTGTGTGTGTGTGTGTGTGTGTGTGTGTGTGTGTGTGTGTGTTGTGATATGTGTGTTTGTATGTATGTATATGTGTATGTGTCTCTGTGTGTGTATATGTTTATGTGTGTGTCTATGTGTGTCAGTGTATATGTGTGTATGTATGTATGTATATGTGTGTGTCTATGTATATATGTGTTTATATGTGTGCATATGTGTCTGTGTGTATATGTATGTGTATATGTGTGAATATGTGTGTGTAAGTGTGTATATGTGTGTGTATATGTATGTGTATATGTGTGAATGTGTGTGTGTGTGTGTGTGTGCACTGTGACTCTCTTCAATTAGCTATCTTTAACAAATTCACCTAGAAATTTAAGACCTGGTCTTGCTTATTCTTTTCTCTCATGTAGGTCATGAGCTGCCTGTGAGTGGATCTCACCCTCTTCTCTGTGTCCAGCTGAGCACTGGAACCAGGGACCTGTGGATGGGGACCTTGATACAAACAGAGAGAATGGTGGGGAGAAGCCTTGGCTACTTTCTTCACCCTGTACTCTCCTCCCACTTCTAGAAGAGCCCTTGGGAATAACATGAAGACAAAATAAAAGGACCGTCCACCCATTCCCTTTCCTTAGGAGCCAGGTCTATGGAAGGGTGAAGATCAGGTCTCGGTGTCTCTGACAACTGAAAAGGCATAGGCCAAAACCACAGAGAGAGAGAGAGTTACCAGTAAGCTGAGACTGGCCGTCCAGGGAGGCTGGAGAACCAATTTTGGGGTCCTGCATGGGCTTGCTCCCAATGTCTATCTGTCAGTGGACTCAGGGGCTGACTCCTAGGTGGCTACTGCAGTGGAGCATGTTGTTCATGGCTGCACTGAGTTCTGCACATCGTTCAGAGCCTTGGCCCATCTGTCTGGCTCTCTTGCCTGGCTCCCACACCTCTTGCAGCCTCCAGTCTGGGCTCCTCTCCAAGGCACTGCTTAGGCAATGATGAGCTTGTGCTTGGAACCCAAGTGGGCTATTTTTAAAAGTTCCACACAAATTCCTGCAACCTAGAACAAGGCCTCGTGTGAGGAGGAAAAAGCGACCCGGCCCGGGACACTTTTCCAGCATCACACCCTGAGGACAGGGAGACACAAGAGAGGTTGGAGCATTCAAGGTCCAGGATATGGGGGATTTTATACAGCTAAAAGTTTATAAATGCTTGGATCTGGGAATAGTACAAAGCTAGAAATGCACAAATGGAGAATGTTTTTTAAATAAGCCTTAAAGTATTTACTCACCTCAAGCTTTTATCAAATGCCGAGTCCTGCTGCTTACTATGAAGTTGACTGCCTAGTGTCCCATCACCTCCTAAGCTAAGTTTGTCTGCGATCTGCTTAATCACTTCCCCTGCTACGTTGTAAAGGAGAACATCTGTATATAAAGATTATCAAACCTTGAACAATCCGTGATCCACCGCCCCTAATTTTGTGCTTGAGCAGAGCACAAGAGTTTCAGAGAAAGTGGGCGTGTGATTGTTGACTGACTGCTAGATCTGAGATATATGATCAGGCCTAGTTTCAGAGTGGTTCTAAAAGGACTTTATGAATGCCCTCTCTGAAGTCAATGCCATGGATATAGTCAGGCAGCTCTTCGTCCCTGGAGTACCACCTTGTTAGCATGGCTCATGAGTTCAGGCACCACACAGTGGTTGTACTGGCTAGTTTTATGTGTCAACTTGATACAAGCTGGAGTTATCACAGAGACAGGAGCCTCCATTGAGAAAATGCCTCCATGAGATCCAGCTGTAAGGCATTTTCTCAGTTAGTGATCAAGGGGGTGGGGGAGGGCCCCTTGTGAGTGGTACCATCCCTGGGCTGGTAGTCTTGGGTTCTATAAGAGAGCAAGCTGAGCAAGCCAGGGGAAGCAAGCCAGTAAGAAACATCCCTCCATGGCCTCTGCATCAGCTCCTGCTTCCTGACCTGCTTGAGTTCCAGTCCTGACTTCCTTTGGTGATGAACAGCAACATGGAAGTGTAAGCTGGATAAACCCTTTCCTCCCCAACTTGCTTCTGGGTCATGATGTTTGTGCAGGAATAGAAACTGTGACTAAGACAACTCCTGACCATAGCACTTTGGCATGATCAATGATTTGAGTGGAAGAATTCTTAAGTTTTGAGGCTGTTGTTTGCATTATTCGGCATCTAGCCGATCTGTGGTCTCTGCCTACTGTATCTCCATCCATAGTTGTAGCAAACTGCTGCAAACATCACTGAGCCATTCCTACAGTCACCCTAATTGTATCTCCTTTTGACCCCAAGACACTTGGTTTTTGTTTGACACATTTTGGATCTTAAATGAGTTGTGTAGTAAAAGCTAAGGCTCCTTGGAGCCGTGGCACTTTTAGGAGGAGCCTAGCTGGAGGAAGTTAGGTCACGGGGCCTCCCTTTGGTGGACATACTGGGACTTTAGCATCTCTCTCTCTTTGTTTCTCAGCTGCTGTGAGGTGAGCGCTGTGTGCCTTGTCTTTCTGTGGTCCTCCAAACAATGGAGCCAACTAACTGTGAACCTTGAAAAGCATCCACCAAAATAAATTTCTTCCACAAAGCTTCTTTGGCCTGGCATTTCGATGTCAAGGAGGGAAATCAGCTGTGCTAACCACTTGTTTTGTTGCTGAGAGTAATCATAAGACAAATGTAACTTAAGGAAGAGTTTGTCATGGTTCCAGGTTGAGGGGCTAACGGTTCACCCTGGCAGGGAAAGCAGCGCTGTAGAAGGGTTAGGTGGCTGGTCACACTGCGTCTGAGTTGTGGAAACGGAGAGACATGGATAGTTTACCTTCTCCATTCTTTTTGTTCACTCTCATGGGTTCCCAGCCCATGGGATGAGGCCCTCCCACATGTAGGGTGGTTCTCTATGTTCAACCTCTCTGGAGATGCTTTCGATGCCTAGAGTGTTTCTGCTGCGTGGCTATAGATCCAGTAACATCGATGATGCAAACCATGGGCGCCGGAGAGATGTCTCAGTGGTTAAGAGCACTAGCTGCTCTTCCAGAGGAACCAGGTTGAATTCCCAGTACTCACATGGAAGCTCATAACTGTAACTCTAATTCTAGGGGATCCAATACCTTCACATATACAGACTTGCAGGTGAAACACCAAAACACTAAGATATAGATAAACATCTTAAATACAAATAAGACATAAACAAATAAAGAATAAAAAGATCGATACCGCTAATTTCAACATGTAAATGCATGTATATTTAAGTGTACATAATTATTTAAACTTAACTGTGTCTTATGCATATACATGTTATTACAGGATGTAGTCAGAATTAGACACTCTAGCTATAGATCATTCAAGAAAATGGCATATGTGGGTGTGACCGTTAATATTGATTGTCAAGCTGACAGGATCTAGAATCACTAAGAGGTAATCCTTTGGGCATGGCTGTGATGGGCTGTCTGAATTAGGTTAATGAGGCAAGAAGGCTCACCTTCAAACTGGACAGTGGTACTCCATGGGCTGGGGTCCTGGACTTACAAAAGGAGAAAGTGAACTGAGCAATTGTTCCTCTCTTTCTGCTTCCTGAGGACAGATGCAGTTTGGCTGGGCCACCTGAATATGCCTGCCAGGCACTGTCAAGTCAGTGATGGAGGTAACTGAGTACTTTGCAGTTGGGTGTGTCAGGTGGAAGATCTCATGCCCAGGTCATGTGAGGCCCAGGGTTAGATCCCCAGCACTGGCCACAAGTACCAAGCACACACATCAGGGAGAAGGAGCAGGGCCTATTCCCAAGGTCTGTTGTACCCAGTAAGCATATCCAAGTGTGTGTGAATTTTCATGAACAGAGTAGCAGAGATTCATACGTGTTCACCTGTGAATGAACTGTCGTTTTCCCGACACAGCACACGTCCTTGGGACTCCTGCGTGGTTAACAATCACAGCGTCTCTGACCTCTTCCTTTTATCGTGTACTCATTTTTGGAAATCATTTCTTAATCTCTTGTTTGTCTGAAGGATTTTTTTTCTCTCCTGTGCAAATGTTTGAGCCTGGTTGGTTGAGTTTAGTGATGTTGTTTGTTTGAAGCTTAGCAACTAAGATGCCGTTTGACTAGGGCTTCTGCTCTACAGAGTGTGTGGAAGGTTAACAGGCATAGCCCCGCCAGCTTTGACGCTCAGCGTGCTCCGTGTCTCTGCGCTTAGTGATGTTTGTTAGAAAGCTGCTCACTCACTGGTTCTCATCTACCTTCCGTGTTTACAAGTCATAGCTTATGTCCACTACTCTCTGTATTTAATCCAGTTCCAAAGCTAAATTACTTCTGGTTTATTTGAGTCAAATGAAATCTGTTAGTCAATTTCGCAGGTGTGAAAAATACATTCATTTTTTCCCCCCTTTCATGCCAAACAAGCTAAAGAATCAAAATATGACAGAAAAGTGACCTTCCTACATCTCACCTCCAGATAAGTAGGTAACTTTACCACACTTTGTCCTTTTAGCCCAGGGAAGCCACATGAAGATTCCATTTCTTCACCGAATGTTTGTCAGCTGCGACGGACTCTGCTGGGCATTTACAATGAGAGAACAGAGGGAAACCCAAGGATAAAGAGAGGGAAAGAATGGACTAGGAGACACCATGAGGAGTTTCTATTCCAAGTTAGCCTCTCTTGCCCTGGGCCCCTCAGGTGTGCCTGCTTAGCGTGTGTGGTTGTCTGACAGATTCGGGCACCCCGAGGGCCCATTTACGAGATCCTCTTGGGTGAGACTCAGACATGGATAGTTTGAAGAGCACACCAGGCATAAAAACGTGATAATGATCAGGTGTGGTAGCACATGGTTTTAATACCAGCATTCGGGAGAGAGAAGCAGGCAGATCTCTATGAATTTGAAACCATCCTGGTCTACATAAGTTCCAGGCAAGACAGAGCTACTGAGAGCAAGAGTCTGTCTCAAATACACATGTGCACGAGCGTGCGTACACACACACACACACACACACACACACACACACACACACACACACACACCATAGCTAGGGAAATATGCCTGGGCCAGCCAGAGAAATGGGTGAACAAATGTTCTTAATATGAACTTCTAATTAAAACTTCTATAGGATCAATGTGGTGTTGGCAACAGGAGGAGGAGGGAGAGGAGGAGAAGGACTAGGAAGAGGAGGAGGAGGGAGAGGAGGAGAAGGAAGAGGAGGAAGGAGGAGTCTGGATTCTTGAAGGTGCACTCAGAGAGGGCAGCTCACTCCAGACAAGATGCACTGGAAGTGGAGGGAGAGGCCTGCACAGCCTGAATGAGTTTGGCTCTTGTGACTCAATAGTCTTTCTGAATGAGGT
Organism: Rhynchomys soricoides; assembly: GCA_019843965.1. Classification (NCBI taxonomy): domain Eukaryota; kingdom Metazoa; phylum Chordata; class Mammalia; order Rodentia; family Muridae; genus Rhynchomys; species Rhynchomys soricoides. Next base: position 1,393,345 of record JADRCH010000199.1, read on the forward strand.
CATAGCTCTTCCTCTGGGTGAGTCTCATCCACTGTGCTGCTGTGGAGAGTGACATAGTGGCTAGTGCACTTTATCTGGGGGGCCCATTTTATATGGCCATTCATTGGCTTTAGAACCCCAGAGGCAACTGGTGGGAACATGGTTGGATCTGAGAGAGAGAGGCAAAGGCTAGCAACTCTACCAAATGAGGGTATTGGCTAGTCAATCTAAAGCTGTTCCTTGGTTTATAGTCTCTCATTGGCAAGTTAGAGACACATGGTTCTGGTCATTAGTAGAGATTTTCTGCAGGGGTCCTGGACCACAGGAAATTCTACAGGAATGTAGGCAGGCAGAGATGACACCTTTGATGTTCATGTTCATGGTGATGTGTGTTTGTTCTAATATTGAAACATTGGGTGTACACAGCTCTCATCAAAGAATACTAGCAGATATGCACTGAATCTCCACAACAGAAACCCCCTTTAGCTCATTGGAGAATCCACAACATATTCCAAAGGGAATTTCTGGAGAGACTGTGAAGTCTCCCTTTGTGGATTGCACATACACGTTAGCTACGGTTTGATTCTGAACCTTCCTCTACAGCAGAGGCTCGAAACTTGCGGATTGCAATCCCTTTGTGGGAGGCAGGGTGGATATCCTGCATTTCACAGGGGTCAGATATCCTACATACCAGATGCTTACATTATGGTTCATAACAGTTGCAGAATTACAGTTATGAAGTATCAGCAAAAATAATTTTATGGTTGGGGTCACCATAATATGAGGGACTGAATTAAAGGTTCACAACATTAGGAAGGTTGAGAACCACAGCTCCACATGCTCATGGATTTGAATAGTTGATCACCAGCTGGTGGTAATGCTCTGGGGAGTTGTGAGACCTTTCGGAGGTGGGCCCTGTCTGATGGGTGTGTCACTGGGCTGGACTTTTGACCATGAATCTGGCCATGTTCTCTGCCTCTTGGCTGGCCATGAAGTAAAGAACCGTAGCCACATGCCCTGGGTAAGGATGGTTGTGATAAATTTGAGACTGTGTTCTTGGGCTTAGAACTGGTTTGCAGAGGACTGTGGGAGTTTAGACACGGGGGCAAGCGAAGCCTTAAAGTGCTATAGGAAGAAGCTCAAGGGGCCACTCCAGTGATAACGCTGATGGAAATTCAGGGAGTATGGACCCCAGTCAAGACTTTTAAGATTATACTAGAGTTCTACTGGGAAAGGGGGGGATGGGCCATGGGGGCAGCATTTGAAGGCTACAACCCTGGTCTGCTTAAAGTCTCTTCGATTCTTTTCCAGCCATGGTAGGAGGAACAGAGGCGCATCCTCCTGCGCCTTCTCCACCATGACACATCCCACCGTAACACTGGGAGCCATACAGAGACATCCCCCTGCAGTAGCCCCTCTCAGGTATATCTTGTCACATCGATGGGAAATGTAGTTAGCACAAGGATGTTCTAGTGAGCTTATCTGAGGCTCATTGTCCTTCGGAGAGTCTGCACCTGTGCATCCCCATGCTTGTGGCCCCTCTGCTGCTTCTGTTTAGAGGGGAGGGAGTTAAGCCGGGGAGAAACAGTGCTGTTCGCTCTGTGATGACTCAGGCCAGGGAGGTAGCAGGTGAGAGTGACTAGGGGCCCACCCTGTCATCTTCAGTCTGTCCTCAGCTTGTGTACTCACCCCTTTTCACAAAGTGCTCATTTGTGGTTCCGACTCATGGTAAAAGGAGTTGATCAATAGGAAGTAGTAGGGATATTGTATGTTTTATCCTCAAAGCTGAGAAAATAATCATTTCTAACAAGTCTCCTTTTTCTTTTTTCCTTTTTAAAAAAGATTTATTTTTATTTATTATATGTAAGTACACTGTAGCTGTCGTCAGACACTTTTTCTTCTCTCTCCAGCCCTGCTCGCTCTGGCCCTGCTCGATCTACCTCTGCTTGATCTATCTCTGCTCTATGTAGCTCTCTTCAGACCCCCCAGAAGGGGGCATCAGATCTCATCATGGTGGTTGTGAGCCACCATGTGGTTGCTGGGATTTGAACTCAGGACCTTTGGAAGAGCAGTCAGTGCTCTTAACTGCTGAGCCATCTCTCCAGCCCCCCTAACAAGTCTCCTTTCTCTAAACTGGATTTAGTCTATTTTTTTTTTCCAACTAGAAAACTTTTTTGTCCTGATCTCCACTGGAGTGTCTGTCTCTTGACAGAATGACAGTGTAGAGACAGTTGAGAAGCTGTTAGCGTCCAGTGCTGTCACCACAGAAACTCGAAAACTGGACACCCAAAACAATAGAGACATGTCCTCTGAGAGTCACAGAGGCCAGAGGCCAAGTCACACTGTGGTGGAGCCATGGTCCCTTTAAGATTCTGGGCATTGGTAGTTTCTACCTCTCCCTGGCATTGCTGGGATGTGGCAGAACCACCCCAGTTTCTTCCTGTTACTAATCTGTACTAATGACTCATCTCACTGCTGTGAGATCACATGACCAAAGCCACTTGTAATGGCTATTTCTGGTTGTCAACTTGACTATATCTGGAATGAACTGCAATCCAGAATTGGAGGATTCACCTGTGATCCAGATCTTGAGGCTGAAAGACATAAGCTTCTAACCTGGATCTTGTAGTGGAGATCTTGAGGCATAGTGGCAGTGAAACACTTAGGTCCAGGAAAGGAAGTACCTGCCTTTAATCCCAGGAGACTAAGGTAAGGAGATCTCTGAGTTCAAGGCCAGGGAGTGGAATGTGATGGTTTGTTTATGCCCAGCCCAGGGAGTGGCACTATTAGGAGGTGTGGCCTTGTTGGAGTAGGTGTGGCCTTGTTGGAATAGGTGTGTCACTGTGGGTATGGGCTATAAGACCCCCATCCTAGCTGTCTGGAAACCAGTCTTCTACTGTTTGCCTTTAGAACAAGATGTAGAACCCTCAGCTCCTGCACCATGCCTACCTGGACGCTGCCATGCTCTTGCCTTGATGATACTGGATTGAACTTCTGAACCTGGACCCCAGCCCCAATTAAATGCTGTTCTTCATAAGAATTGCCTTGGTCATGATGTCTATTCACAGCAGTAAAACTGTAACTAAGACATAACTTAAGGAGCAAAGGGTTAATTTATCTCATTGTTTGGAGGTATGGTCCATCATGGTGGGAAGGCCTAGTGGTTAAAGAATGAGACAGCCTGCCACACCATGTCTACAGTTAGCAAACAGGAGGGACACACTCGAGTGCTCGGGCCACTTTCTCCCTTTCAGTCTGTCTTGGTGTGTTTCTCACCCCAGTGGGGCCGGCCTTCAAGGTCCCTCCTGATACACGGGCTTCTGTCCCAGGTGATGACGCATGCTGTCAGCAGCACCTCGAACCGCATGGTTCCAGCAATCTCTTCCGGCAAGAGCGCCAGTCGCCAGCTCATGGCTAAGGGCTTCCTTTCAACTTTCACTCATTTGCAAATAAGGTCGTTGTGTAGGCACTAGGGTTAGAGCTGTTGTGTACCCCCTCAGGTCACAATCTGCCCTAAGGGAAGATGAGAAGAAACACAAGAGCAGTGCTTGTCTGGACATTCGCAGTCCTGACGCGGCAATTGTGGCGTGAGCAGAAGGAGCCTTCACCGAAGGGGATGCTGGGAAGCTGAACGTGAAGCCAGCATCCACTGCGAGTTCGCCTCCAGTTGCTGTACTCTGGTTCCCACGTGGGTGCCTTTGCAAATGTGGAATTATGTCACTGACAGTATTCAAGTGGATAGAATGTAAATATCTTGATTTGTGGAGCAAAAGTACACAAGTTTGCCTTTCCAGTCTAGTTTTAGCTAGACCTGTAACCGGAACTGGGTCAAGGTAAGCAAAGACAGCGGGGAGAGAAGCCATGACTTCATCTGGAGTTTTGACTTCTGGCACACACTTCAAAGTCAGACAGCCTATGACCCCTTGGGGACCCTGCTGTCTGATGCCCGCTGTCCTGAGAGTCACCCTCATTGAGAGGCAGAGGGAGTGTGCTACCTGGCGTCACTTACTTCTTCTCCTGCTCCAAAGGCAAGAAGCTTGGCATTAAACAGAATAGAAACCACACAATCAGAGGCTGAAGTTCCAACAGCATAATGGCTGGATCTAGAAAATAGCTACAAAACAGAAGGATTACTTTGGCTGCCTAAGTTAAAAATATAAAATTGTAAGAAGTGAGTTTCCCAATGGCACATTCACGACACACCAGGGTTTTCTGGTTCTCTCCAGAGGAGCTGGAGGGCTCTGTGGTGTTCAGAGAGCTAAATTAAGATGAAATTGCTTTAGTTAGAGGGATAAAGAGAAGCAGCAGGTCTGGCAGGTGGGACTGGGAAGGACCCAAGTGTTGCTACTGGTCAGACCCAAGTTCTAAGCCGGACTCACCACTTCTAGCTGAGTAAATCTGTCTCAACATTTGGTGTTAAGTGGAAATGCATGCAGCTTAAGCCTGGGTCTGGTGGGAGTGTACTTGAGAATGCCTGCTACTTCCCAGGACCCTTGGCAGGCATGGCTCTGTACAGAGCCTTTGTGAACGAGGAATCCAGCAAAAGAAGTAGGTTGGATTGTGTTCCCTCTGAAAAATATAAAACGAACCCGATGCCTATACTTTAAGTGTGGCTTTATTTGGAAGTAGGGTCTATGTAATCCACTTAGAGTAATCCAGTTATAACAAGGTCACTGGGGCAGGGTCTTATCTAATTCAATAGGACCTCAGACTTCATAAAAAGGGACCTTTGGACACAGAGGCAAACATGTATGAAGTGTGAAAAGACACAGAAGGTGAGTGCTCTTAACCAGGAACTTGACTGAACAAAGGAGGACCTGAGAGCCAGGCATGGTGGCTTACATTTGAAATCTCAGGAGGCTGAGGCAAGAGGATTGGTTGAGGGCTCAAGGCTGCCCTAAGCTACCTACCCAGGCCAGCATGAGCTACAGAGTGAGACCTCACCACCAACAGATTATAATACCAATGAGAGATGGAGTGGATGAAGTACCCAGCCTCATCTCTGGTGTGTCTTGTCTGTTAAGGCATCTCCAGAACTGATCAGATCCTGAGGGCTCAGCCCAGTGAATGGCTTAATGCATTGGAGCATTCCTTATGATGGCATTAGTAGTAGGCAGTGGAAGGTAGGAGTCAGATCCCAGTTGTATGGACCATTTAGAAACATGCTCCTGGAGGCTATGGCTTACCATGGCCTCTTCACATACCTCTGGCTTTGGAAATGTTAATTGCATCAAGACTCTGAGGAGAAGTCTCAGGACATCACAGTGGGACACCTGAAGTCATGGTTGTATGTCTGGGTGGGAGGTCCAGGTCTCACTTGGGGCATGCTGCTCTAGCTAGGGATGCTTTGCTGACAGGTCTTCACAGGTTCTGGGGGAGTGTCTTCCTGTCTGCCATGAAAATCCACACACTTAAGCTTCCACGATGTTCTCTTGCACAATGGGAGCAGGAATAGCCAAGTGAACTGACTGAACCCTTCAAGTGACCATAGACTGAACCCTTCGAGTGACTCAAAAGGGAAGAATTCTTCACTTAGATTATTTCCACCACACAATAGTCACATGGATGAGGGGACTAAGAGAATGGGCACCCACAAACCACAGAAAGTGGCCTAGAGTAGGTTTCTCCTCAGAGTCTTGATGCAATCAACATTTCCAGCTCAGACATTTGGGTTCCACAGCAGTGAGCAATGTGTTTGTTCTACTCTGGCTGTGGAACCTTGCTATGACAGCCCAGGACACCTACAGGAAGGACACCACAGTGGGACACCTGTAGCCATGGTTGTGTCTGGGTGGGAGGTCCACTTGGGGAATGCTGCTCCGGCTAGGGGCACTTTGCTGATGGATCTTCACAGGCTCTGGGTGAGTGTCTCTTGTCAGTGGAGTCACAGTGTTTGGTTTGGAGGTGCCTCTGCAGCAGCTGTCTTTTTGCTTCCTTTGCTCTTCTGACTAATTAAATCTACAGGGAGGTTAGAACATTCTGCGCACAGGGAAAGCCTTGGATGTATAGTGGGGCCATTGAAGATCCCCAAAGCACATATTGAGTGTGTCTGTGACATCACATGCTGTAGTGCTCTATAATTACAGGCGATATTATTAAACTGTGAAGTGGGAAGCTGGAAAACATGCAATTTGGTGAGCTCTGTCTCCTGCCTGGTGTAATTACATGCCTCTCCTTCAGTTGACATTGTGTTTACAGGCGGTACTGCCTGGGCTCCTGCCATGGTTGCTAATATGAGGACATCAGGGAATATACCAAGGTGATAGGTCACAGGCAAATATCATACTGGTCTTATTTGGAGCTTAATCTTTCATTTTCACCATGATGTGATGTTTGTCCAAATTTAATGAAAGCCACCCCAAAAGTGAATGATTCTGTATTTCCTTTCTTTTCCCTCTCTGTTGTGCATTCTATCTCAAATGTCCTACTTTGGTCTCTAAGATATATAATTATTAAATGTGGGAGCTAGCATGATTAGCTTGGATGAATGAATTTGGAATTTGAAAACATTTTGGAAATTTAGAACCTGAATCTTTGGGGCTTACAGACAGCTGTCTCTGCTCAACACTAGACACTGAGGCAGAGTGCATCACATGATGGAGCTGGTCCTGTGAATTGCAGGGTGTTCATCAGATCCCTGGTCCCCTAACAGTGAGATGTCAGCAGTCATACACTCAAAGATAAGAAAATGTCCCCATATATTGTCACATGACTCCTCAGAGGCAAGGCTGCCCCCATGGGTGTCTAGGATTACGTAAAGAGGGTAAGGCTTTAATGAGGGTGAATAAGTCATGGGTCGATTGAAGGTGCAGTCCTAGCTGCTGTACCACAACACTTGGTCCCAACAGTATCAGAACACCAGTGTAGAATTTATCCGCATCCCTTGCTGAAGCCAGGGATCTTATTCTTCAGATTCTGTGGGGTGGAATTAATCATGTGGTCATTGACAAACTTGGTAAATCCTGGGCTGCTTCTTTCCAGAGATGCAAGTTTTCGCGTGATGTCACTGGCTCCAGGAATCTGGAGAAATGGACCACATCCTCTTAAAACCAGGTCCACCCTCACACCTCCCCCCATGGTAGCACTGAGGACAATTTTGTTTCTGGTTTCTCTGGCTACAGGACCATGTGCATTGTGGGATTTTGGATGCTACAGAAGACAAATGCTCATTCCACACCACATCCATGGCTAGGACCCAGCATCAGATGCTCAGTACACCCAGGATCAAGTCTCATCATGGAAAGTCCCTTGGTGGGTGTCACTGAGATCTTATAAGCTCTCAGTTCACTTGCTTGGGAGGTCATGCAGCTGGCAACACACCATCGGTCTCACACCAGCTGTGCTGCGGACAACACCACTTCCTGTATGTGGATTATGATGATGTGGTTGCCTAGGTTGTTAGCATTTTGTCTAGGCTCCATCCCACAGTTACCTGATAATAGCCAGGTGTACCTGACTCACTATAAAAGGGGCTACTTGCCCCCTCCTCTCTCTCTTGCTCTTGCCTTCCTGCTCTTGCTCTGTCTTCTCTTCCCTTCCCCCCTCTCTCCACATGCTCATGGCCAGCCTCTACTTCTCTACTCCTCTGTCTCTCTCTGTCTCTGTCTGTCTGTCTCTCTCCCTTTCTCTGCCTCTACTACCTTCTTAACTCAACTTCCCCATGCCCTGCATAAACTCTATTCTATACTATACCATCATGTGGCTGGTCCCTCAGGGGAAGAGATGTCTCAGTATGAGCCTGCGGAGGCACCCCCTTCCTCACACCTCACCACACATCCACCAAAACATATATCCTTGTTGTGGGTAGCCCTGGGGCTGTTTGTATTTTGATGCTAATTCCATCCTCCTGGGAGGGGCTTCAGACAAGGAGTGAGTTACATACTCATGTGACTTCTTGTGAACCAATCCCCTAATGAATAAAGGAGTCAATCACTGGGTGAGTGGGAGGGACTTCTGGGTTGGAGGGAGGAAGAGAGGAAGCAGGAGAGAGAGAGCGAGCCCTTTTGGAATGGGGACAGCATAAGGGAAAAGATGTAGCTGCTAGAAAAAGGCAAATGAGAAGAAGGAAGAACCCAAGCAGCTTTGTGGTTTCGTGTCCAACCCTCTTGCCTGCACCTGTGTGCCTAGAGCCAGTCCCACCATGCTCAGAGTTTCTTCCTGTTATTGCTCACAGGTCCCATCACCGATGGCATTCCCTTTGCCCTGATCTGCAGCGGGTTCCTTTTGTGCTTCCTTCCCCTCAGGTAGCCTCTCTCCCTCTGGGCCACTCTTAGGGGTGAGGGGGTCACCTCTTTCCAGTGCCTTTCATTCTCATGGGGCACACCCCAAAGCATTAAAAGTAGCTTTGTAATTTAAAAAAACAAAAACAAAAATGGGGGGGGGGAGCTTGCTCTGCAGTCCTGCCGACCTTCCTTCCCCGGTGAGTGCAGGGGGCATGACATAGTCCCTGATCCCTTCCTACTGACTCACATTCCTCTGCCAGACTCCTGTTCCTTAGCATAGGTCTGGTTAGAAGGTCTTTTCTTACCTCCTTTCCAAAAGGAACATTAGCATCAAGCAAAGGCTGAAGAACATTGTGTGTGATTTTATACAGGTTTAATCACTAATGCGATACATTTGCTAACTTAATAAAATGCTGCTAAGTATATAAAAGGCTTATTCTCCTGAGGAATCCTCCATGGTCTTTGGACAGCACCCCTCCTCTGGATTGACTGCCCTTGTTCATCCTTGGTCCCCTCATCCTATGCAGCCTTTCATGGCTGCATCACCAACTAGCACAGTGAGCCATCTATGCCAAGCTTGTGCTAAGTAGTCCTGACAGATCATTTCACTGGAGCCATGTGTGTGCCTGAGGACACTTCTCCCACGAGGATGGTGCAGAGAAAGAGGATCAACTTCTCTCAAAGAGTTCCTGTGCACAGCCCCAGGAATCTGCGCTGGTTTCCCAGGGAACTCTGGGTAGGAAAGCCTCATATGGGAGCCTGGGTGCTGAAGGACATGGATCCTCTTGAAGAATGGAAGTTGGAGCCAGCATTTCTTGTTCTGAAGTTCTCTAGTCTGTATCTGCAGGACCTTGCAAACACAGCTTGTAGCCTGGGCATTTGTGTGCAGGACAAGAAATGTAACATAGTGGACTGCCTCACTCGAGAGTGGAATAAGAAATGTAAAAAAATTCAAAACTCTCCCGGAATAGATAAGGCTGTTGGTCTGGTGTCTTAGTTGGGGTTTCTATTGCTGAGAAGGGACTCCATGACCGTGGCAACTCTTACACAGGAAAACATTTAATTTAGGGCTGGCTTACAGTTTCAGAAATTTAGTCCGCTATTGTCATGGTGGAAATCATGGTGACATGCAGGCAGACATGGTGAGGGGATGTAGTTCTTCTGGTTACAATGCTTGCCTAGCATGCATAGAGCCCCTGGTTCAATCCATTGCACCTCATCCAGCATATGTTGTGGAGTTTGCCTAGACTTCTGGCACTTGGGAGCTAGAGGCAGGAAGATCAGGAATTCAAGGTCATCCTGAGCTATGAACTCAAGACCACCCTGGGATAATTGGGACCCTGTCTCAAGCAGAACAAAGCGAGATGAAGTGAAATCAATAAGGATGATCAACGAATTAATGTAGCAGATTGTTCATTGAAAGGAGGAAATGCCCACAGATGGGAGAAGCCATTGATCAGGAAATCTGCTTACTTCACTTACTTCCTGTGATAAGAGGAAAGACTGCCCAGAGGTCCTGATATCTGAGTTCTCATGGAAAAAAAGCACACTTACTGTAGAGATTTAAGTTGGGCCTTGGTTTTCTCTAGGTCATTTACAGCCCCTAGGGCATGTTAATTGCAGTGAAATTAGTTAAGCTAAACATACATTTGGATATTTATTTAAGGGTTTTCATAAAGTTGCCACAGGGCCCTTGCAGAGACTTGATGTACCAGGGTAGGGGGATACCTGGTGGGGCTCAACTCTCTCAGAGGAGAAGGGGAAGAGTTGAGGGGAGGGACTGTGAGAGGGGAGACTGGGAGAAGGGACAGTAATTAGGATGTAAAGTGGAATAATTAATAATAATAATAATAATAATAATAAATAATTAATAATAATAATTAATAATAATAGAAGCACACCTTGGGACTGGACAGGTGGCTCTGTCAGTTATGTGTCTGCCATGCATGCATGAGATTCTGAGTTTAATCCCTAAAACTTTTTTTTAAAGAGCTGGTTGTGGTGATGTATGCTGTAATTCCATCCCTTGGGAGGCAGAGAATAGCAGATCTCTGGAGCTCTCTTGCTAGACAGCCTAGACAAATCCGTGAGTTCCAGGTAAAATTTAGAGACACTGTCTCAACAAAACAAATGACTAAGGAAGACACCCAAGGATGTTCTCTGGCCTCTCTGTGCACTCACACATGTATATACATGCTTATGAACACACACACACACACACACACACACACACACACACACACACACACATCATGGGTGATACTTATTTGTAAAACACTTTCCCCTTAACCTTTAGACATGCCCAAGAAAATTAAGCAAGTTATACAGGATAAGAAGTTAAGATAAATTATTCAAACAGTTAGTTTGACATTTAAAAGGCTATTTATAAGAATGATCATTTCTCCAGAAAATAAAAATAGTGAGAAACGTAAGCCTGGCAGCTCTACCAGAGGCAAGTGTGAGAGGAAGGATTTCAGAGTTTCCAGAAAAGGCGTTTTTGGTCTACACATTGCTGTCCTCCTCGTTAACACTGGCAGCTCCTCGGGGAAGATTACCAAATCCCAAATTTTCTTATCCATCTTGCGAAGAAACAGCTGCAGGAGTGCCCATGTGGTCATCAATGCCAGGTACTTCCAGCAACGGCAGTCTCCACTCTGCTCCTCAGAGCTCGATACCAGAGGAGAAACACCTGGAGGCTGTTTGAGGCACATGGGTGTGTGGTGGCATCACACCGGAAGTTATGTGGAGCCTCACATGTGGGTGGACTCTAGCTCGTAATCCAAGTTGGTGGTGACTCTTCTTCTTGGAAAAATTTCAGCTTCTCCACACTCCCTCTCTCCCTCATGTTCCATGTCTGATTTTGGTTTATCTGATAAGTTTTAAGTCTTCATCTTCCTGACTGTATATATAGTAAGACCATGATGGGACACAAAGCCAAGGAGATCCATATGGTCTACACCCATGATTATAGATAAAGGTTGAAGTCCCCTGGTCAGATGGTGACCCTGGAAACCAGTACACTAGGTGTGGCCAGAGCAATATGGATCTCAGAATGCAGGATGCAACTGGATGCCACCCATCAGGGATACAGCCATATAGTCAATTCTTTAAGGAAGAGGAAATGAACAACTTAAAAAAATATGGATGTAAAAACACAAACATTATTACTATCAGAATAATAACTGGACAATATGAAGTCCGTGTCATGTGGACCAGATCATGCATGTATCCTTTGGGTTGGGAACACTGGAAGCTCCTCCAGTCAGCTACAGCTAATTGCTGTCAGCGACTCTGCAGTAGACACTGGAAACCATTGCTATGATCCATTTGTACCCAGAACCTGCTCACTATCAAATCTCCATCTCCTCTGCATCCAGTGTTCCTCTGCTTCTGCCCTTTATGTCAGGAGATCAGTCTTTTGAACTTCCCCTCATAAATAGCCAACAGTGTGTTGTCTTTCTGTCCCTGACCTGCTTCACTTAAAACAATTCTTCCCCCCCCACCAACCATGTTTCTGCAAATGACAGTATTTTTACCTTCTGTTGGCCAAACAATGTTCCCTTGTGTCTATCTACCACATTTTCTACATCTGTTTCTCTGCCATTGGACATCTAAGTTGTTTCCGTACATTAGCTAGTTAGACTACTGCTGCAGGGAAGGAGGTGAGCAGGTGTGTCCCCGAAAGATGCAGTTAAGTTTTTTTTGGCTGAACTCCAATTGTTGGGATTACTGCATTACATGATAGTTATAAAAAAAAAAACAAGACAAAGAACAAACTCAAAACAAAACAACAAAACACACTACCATTACTGTGAGTGTGTGTGTGTGAAAGTGTTACAGCACACATGTGCACACCAGAGGACAGCTTGTGGGAGTCCGTTCTCTCCTCCCACCATGTGGGTCCCAGGTATATAGAACTCAGGATTCAGACTTGCTGGAACACGTCTTCACCTCCTGGGTCACCTCACTGTTCAGTTATATTTTTTGTTTTCCTTAAAATATAACCTTTCCATGAACATTATATTAGAGTCGTCTTCTCTGTGCCTTTGCCAGTACATTAGAGTCACCTTCTCTGTGCCTTTGCCAGTATAACAGACGTTGTCACCAGAGTGAAGTGACTCCCACTGTGGTTTAGATCTGCGCCTCACTGATGGCTAGAATGTTGGATGTTTTCATTTTCCTGCTGCCCGTCTGCATGTCCTTTGACAAAGATATTTTCACATCATTTGCTCATTTTAAAATCAGGTTATTTAGTTTTCATGCCCTTGATTGGGTTCCTGCTGCATCCCAGAGACTAACCCCTTACCAAACAGAGTAAAGGTCTGAAAATTGCTGAAGGAAGACCCCAGACTCAGATAATATGTAAAGACAAAGAAGATTTATTCTGCAGAGACAACCAGCATTCAGGGTCAACCATTCTCCAGAATGGCAACTCCAGAGGCGCGCAGATCTTAAAGGGAAATGGGGGAACTCTCTAGAAGGATTAGGTCATCTAAAATTTCATTGGTGGGTGCTAGGGGGTCACAGATGGTCAGTGGTATGCATGCCTATGTTATGAACGTTTAACTACAGGATGAGATAGGGACTGCCCAGCACAGATGGCCCATCCTGGGATAAGATATTTTCCCATTCTTGTGGTTATCCTCAGGCTGTTCTTTGGGAGACAGTTTTATGACCTTATTTTTGGATTTTCTGATCTGTTCCTGGAGCTGGTGTTTTATGGCCTTCCTTTTGAAGTCAGGTCTGGTCCTTCAATGGAGAGAAATGGGGTTTATGTTGTCCTTCCGGCAGATAGTCTGCAATTATTTACCCTGACATCGTTTTCTTTGTTGGCTGACCATTCACTGTTCTGATACTGTATGGTTTGATGTAATTCCACTTGCTGATGTCTACTTTTGAATCTTGTGTTCTACTGGAGTCACATCCAAAGGATTCCTTCCAGAGTGATGTCTTGGTGCGTCTCTCCTGTGCTTCATAGCTCCAGCACTTACATCTGCATATCTGGACCATTTCAATTTGATTTTTTTAGACGCTGACTGTGGTGGTGTGAATGGTAAGTGGCCCTACAGGCTCACATGTGGGAGGAGGTGTGTCACTGGGGGTGTGCTTTGAGGCCAGATCCAATCACCGCCTTCTTTCTGCCTCTTGTCTGGATATTGGGATGTGAGCTCTCAGCTACTGCTCCAGCACTATGCCTGCCTGCCCATTGCCACAGTCCCTGCTGTGATGGGCATGGACTAACTCTCTGAAACTGTAAACAAGTCTCTTTTAAAAGTTGCCTTGGTCATGGGATCCCTTCACAGCAATAGAACAGTGAGGTAGAACAGTGAGACAAGGAGGTATTAAGGTCCGATTTTGTTCTCCTTTGATGAATACCCAGATTTCCCAGAATCCCTTATTGATGAGTCTGTCCTTTGTCCAGTATATCTTTTGGTTCCTTTGTTGACATGCAACTGCAAACATGAATTTATTTCTGGGTTAAGACATTCTGTTTCATTGACCCATGTGTCTGTTTATGCCAGGACCCCATTGATTTTGCCACTCTGGTTCTGTTAATATGTTTTAAATTCAGGTTCTATGATAACTCTAGTTTTTTGTTTGGTTGGTTTTTTGCTCAGCAACTTTTGCTATTACAGTTTTTCTATGGTCTTCAAATTTAGGAGTTGTTTTCTATTTCTATTAAGAATGACTCATATTTTGATAAGGATTACTGTGAGTACTGGTTACAGTGTCTCCCTCTTTAATCTTTGATTCAATTTCTGTAGGTATTCTCTCTCTCTCTCTCTCTCTCTCTCTCTCTCTCTCCTTTTAGTGTAGTTTTATCAATTTTATCTACTCAAATTAAAAATAATAGCTTTATTTATCATTCATAGTTTTGAATCTGAATTTTATTCATTTCTTGTCCTTTTTACTTCTAATAATTGAGGGCTTGGCTTCTTCTTGGTTGTATTTTCTTTGAGTCAGATTGCTGATTATTTAACATTTTATACTCTCCTGATTTATCTCTAGTTTGTTTTATGTTGCTGTGAAAAGATCAGGGACCAAAAGCAAACTTGGCAAGGAAAGACTTTATTTGGCAACGTAAGAAAGACTCAAAGTTTGAGGGTACAGTCATCATTATGGAGAAATAGTGACACTGAGAGCCACTGTAGCTATGGAGGCCAGAGCATGAGATGGCTGTTCACATCTGTAGTCAGGAAGTAGAGAGAAATGCATGCTGGTGCTCAGCTGCCCATTGGGACCACAATGACCCAGAATTATAGAGGAAGGGTCCAGGGGAGCTTCAACCCCAGATACTTCAGATGAGGATGGCAGGAGTTGGCTCCCTCCCATTTCCCAACCTGGTATCATAAAGCCAGCTCTATGGCTCACCATCAACCTTGGTAAGAATTTACTACCCTGACTGTTATCAAGCTCTACTCTTTCTTTGACTTTCTAAGATTTTTCCCCCTCAGACCCCACAGTCCCTGAGTATGCAGATGAAGCATCTTTCAACACTTTGACCTGGCCAATGGCACATGGCCACACAAATCTTGCCCCAGAGACTCAGACCACCTCCCCAGTGGCATAAATACCCCTCATCCCCCAGTAAACAGAACCAGTTCTCTGAAGCTGTTCCAAGGGGTGTTTATTGCCTGGATAGGTGAGGGCACCCAGCCTTCTGGCATTAGCCCCAAACCCTCTGCACCCCCAGCCCCCACTGAGGAATGGCAGTCTAATCTTCCTTTGTTTTTCATTTTTGCTGTCCTGTTGGGTTCAGTGATGTTGACAGGGCAACTGGTACCTTCTGGCCAGGTGACTCCTTGATCTTGGTAGACAGCCTCTATACTTCTGCCTTAACCTGATAGCTCACTTGGGTGACAGCAAAGACCTCCTATATATTTTTTTCTCCTTAAAAAACCAAACCAAAACCCTGTTATACAGCCATGCAATGACCAGTTAAAAGCCTATTAGTCCCACACTCACAGTGGATCTTTCCATTTCTGTCAAATCTCTCTGAAAACCCCCTCTTAGAGACAGCCAGAGGTATGTCTCCCACGGGACTCTTAAATGTTGTCAGGGTGACAAGATTAACTGCATATCCCTCATGTTAATATTGTTCATAACTACTATGTGGTTGTCAAACTGAGAGATAAACATCAGTTCATGACAAGTACCTTGGGAGTTTTGGGTTTCTAAAATTTGTCTATAAAATGTTCTTTTTCTGGCCCAGTATCCCATTCCGGATACCCCACCCCCACCTCCATCCCTGCCTCCCCAACCCCTGCCCCCATTCCCTGCCCCCCACCCATCCCCACCCCCTGCCTCACCAACACCCCTATTCCCTGCTCCTGCCCCTGCCCCTCCCCCTGGCACTTCATCCCTTTCCTTAGCTTTGTCTGCTACAATTTCTCATTTGTTCCTCTTCATTTTTGGTCCTTTTGGCAGTTTTGAGGAGTGCTGCTTGAGCCTTCAGTAGTGTATTGTAACTTGTTCTCTCTGACATTTTCTTCTCCTGTGTACACTACTGTCTTAATCAGGGTTTGTATTCTTGCACAAAACATCATGACCAAGACGAAAGTTGGGGAGGAAAGGGTTTATTCGGCTTACACTTCCACATTGCTGTTCATCACCAAAGGCAGTCAGGACAGGAACTCACACAAGGCAGGAACTTGGAAGCAGGAGTTGATGCAGAGGCCATGGAGGGATGTTTCTTACTGGCTTGCTTCCCCTGGCTTGCTCAGCTTGCCTTCTTATAGAACCCAGGACCACCAGCCCAGGAATGGCACCTCCCACAAGAGGGCCTCCCACCCTTGATCACTAATTGAGAAAATGCCTTACAGCTGGATCTCATGGAGGCATTTCCTCAAGGAAGGCTTCTTTCTCTGTGGTAAGTCAAGTTTGTGTCAAGTTGACACACAAAATCAGCCAGTTCAGCTACAAAGCTCTCCCAACATGATATTACTGCAGCTACTGCAGCACACAATCCTGGCCCTTTGGCTTTGGTGGTGTCTATGTGGCTACTGCATGGCAGTTACTACTTTACATTTCTACACTTGGTTCTTTGGAAGTGAGCTATGAGATAAAACCCATAGTTGAAGGTGTTTAATCTTTCCTGGGGATTCCTACATATTATTTGGCTTTAAAAAAATGTGTCCAAGTATCTCCTGAACCTACTCTTTCATAAACAAAGACATTGGTGAATCAGACAGATCTGGTTCAGTTGGGGCATGATAGAGGTTGGTGTTTGGTGGGCAGATGGGCAGTGCTGAGGGATGGCTGTGATATTTGCTCTGATGGACGCCTCCTCAAAGGCTGAGCTGTGTGTGATGAAGCACATGACTCTTGAACTCAATACTCTTTTGCAGAACTGTACTGACCAGTGACCCCTGGCGTGGCATGAGCCTCTGTCCCTGCCTGAGACCCACCACAGGGCATTAGTGATACAGGGCAATTGAGAACCTCTCTGGAGTACATAGACAGTCATAATGAATGGAGACATCACAGACAGCTTCCTGAATGAAGGTGGGGCTGACAGCCTCCTCTCCCAAGGCTGTAATTAAAGAAGCAGTTGAGAAATGTTATCTTTCCACTCCTGAATATTCAAACTTATCTGTCACAAACATATTGTTAAACTCCCTCTCAGGTCTCAGTTGTCACTTTTACATGCATGCTTGCAGAGATGGCTTGCTCCAGAGTTCTTTTTTACAAGAGAGCACTTCAGCCCTCAAAGGGCTACCCATTTCCCAGTGGGAGGGGGATAGTTCAAAGCAAAGCAATACCACTGTATGTCTTTATCAGTTGTTCCATGTCACTGTGCTGGGAGCAACCCCACCAAATCCCAAGCCTTTCCATTGCACTATCTTCTTATTAAATTTCTACATAAGAAGCTCAACAGTGTGAGCCAAAATAGAACAGGCTCTGCTGTTCTTAACAGAGCTTTGCCCAGGAGGCGAGACTTCTGTTTCTCTAATTTAATCCTTCTCATCATGGCTCTGCTCAATGGTGGTACTGACTGTGGAGTGCTCCTTCATAGAGGAGACCCTGTATCTATGGCACATACTTTGGAGAGTAGAAATGTTGTCAGGCAAAAGTTTCTATGGTGGGAGGCATCCCAAGACTGGCTCATTATTCTTCAACCTATCTCTCTGTCATGGTTGCAGGTTCAGAATACAGAGATGACAGGAGGCAAGGTTTGTCTCTTCTTTCTGCTCAGGGTTGGGGATATTGTGACTTTCTACCATATTATCCTGATCACAGCAATTGGAGTGGTGTTCCAGACTGAAGCACACTTGATTCATACCATTATTCTGGACTGAGTTTAATTTTATGCTCAAGTCAGGCTCTTCTGAAATTGACTGAGGTCCAGACAAGAAGCACTGGCTGCCATCCGATGCTGTAGCTCCCTAGTGTCTTCGTTCATTCCCAAATGATTTTGCTCTTGCTTTACCTTGTCAAGATGCTGAGCTGGGTTACTGCCCAAACTGCAGATGGATTTTATTTAGGTAGCTTTCCTAGAGAAACTGTAGGTATAGAGCGGGCATTCCTGTGGCCACAGGAATTTCAGAGGTCCAGGGCCAGAATGCCTTTCTTTGATGTGTCCTTAATGAGCAGCAACAATTGGTCAGTTATACAACATTTAAAAGAGCATTTGTGGTGGCTTGAATGAGCTTGGCCCAGGGAATGGCACTATCAGGAGGTGTGGCCTTGTTGGAGGAGGTGTGTCACTGTGGGGGTGGCCATTGAGACCCTCCTCCTAACTACATGGGATCCAGTCTTCTTCTAGTGGCCTTCAGATGAAGATGTAGAACTCTCAGCTCCTCCAGTGTTATGCCAGTGTTATGCCTGGATGCTGCCATGCTTTCTGCTTTGATGATAATGGACTGAACCTCTGAACCCATAAGGTAGCCCCAATTAAATGGTACCCTTTATAACAGTTACCTCAGTCTTGGTGTTTACTCACAGCAATGGAAACCCTAACTAAGACAGTCTTCTAGCTCCCTGGCAAGTGTACAGTGGTCTATGCAAATGAAATACGTGATCAAGCCTTTTTATTCCTGAAAGTAAGTTATCACTTGGATGTCCAAGCATGTGAGGTGGGCCATGTATCAACCTGGGTACCATGAAGGAGGTATGGAGACCGTTGCTCACCCGAGCCTCTGACTCAAAAAGAAATCCCTCTACCCATTTTTCAAGCTGAAACATGAATAACCATGAATTATACTTGAGATTTTTACTTTATCAAACTTAATTATTTAAACTATTATCCACCTGTATTCTGTAACTGGGTTTGTGTATTTGCACTTCCAGTATTTATAATTCAATGTCAACGTCATCATTCAGGATGAAATATGACTCTGGAATAGAGACTGAAGTCAACATGAGTGCTTTTAAAGGATTGTTAGTGCACTTCTCACTCAGATACGTGCAATTTCCTACATTTGTACAGTCTGAAACACATTCAGCACATTGATAATGAACCCTGCAGGTTTTGGCTTAAACTTGCCAGAGGAAGGAGACATTTCAATGGCTGGTGTTCCAATGGCATTATCAGGGATAGAGGTTTAAAATCTGAATCATAGAAAAATGGGGTGCTAAAGGTTGGACAAAAATCCCTAAGGGCCATTAGTCTCAGCACCCCATTTCAGAAGCAAATGATCAGAAGTCAGGAGAAGAGGAAGTGGCCTAGTACTTAGAAGGCTGAAGCAGGGGGATTGCTACCAGTTTAGCACCAAGGCTAGGCAGAAATCTACCTTCTACGCTATTAAAACTATTTCCTATTGATAACCCCTAGTTATTACTTACTGTGTTTCATTTGGGGGCTGTTAATTGCAACTGTCCAGTCCTTACAGCCATGCTTTCTTGACTCCTGACCCACGACATCTTTCTCCTCTCCTAACTTCTCTCTCTCTCCTCCTGGTCTTCCTCGACCCCAAGCCTGGGAACACCAAGCCTTGCATAGCTCAATTCTGCCCAGCTATAGGCTACAGACATCTTTACTCACCAATCAGAAATAACTTGGGGGGGAAGGGGCAAGGTCACATAGCATTACCTGGGTCTCTTGTCTCTGGGGCAACCAGGCCTTAGAGGCCCGCACTTGGCATTCCAATATAGACCAAACCCTTAGCAAGTTCAAAGATAGCCTGGGTTACAGGTTGGTATGGAACAAGAGTAAGATACTTTTGCTAACTAACCAACAAACGAACGAACAAACTAACTAGCTAGCTAGTTAACTAAAACAACAAGAACCAAAGAGAACTGAAGAACTATGTTATTGAAAAGGTTTCACCTGCATATCTGGACAAACATCTTGATAGACTTTTGTAAATGTTCGCAGACATGTCTTCTTGGTCCTTCAAAGGCACCAGATAATTTTGCTATTTTGCAAGATCTGTTAGAATTTAATTTTTTCACTACACTTATTTATTTAGCACAAGGCGTGTGTGTATCTGTGTGTCTGTGTGTATCTGTGTGTGTGTCTATATGACTGTGTATGTGAGTGCGTGTGTCTGTGTGTCTGTGTGTATATGTGTCCTTGTGAGAGTTGGCTCTCTTCTTCCACCACAAGGGACCTGGGGAAAGGACTCAGGTCACCAGGGTTTGCCATCTTGTCAGCTCCTGCTGAGATATAAGATTCATGGGAATTTCATCATGACCTAAGAACACCAGACCACTTCGGTCTGGGCTTGAATTCCTCTGGTTCTGCTGGTTTCTCTGCCCCTCATTCTGAGGGTTATAGTTGTACAGCATTACCACACTTCCTAAATAGTGACTACTACTGAACTATTATTGGAAACAATCTAATTCCTACAACGTAATTCCAAATGAAGAGAACAAAAGCGATCACAACAACAGACACACTCATTTCCCACGCCTAAATCAAACTCCCTTCCGAAAAGTAGAATTATCTTCTATAGAAATCCAGGGAGATGCTTGGTACAGGAGGACACAGGCAGCGAATCTTGGAAACTAGTTTTGCAAGTAGCACGCTCTGCCTTCTTGCATTTACAGTCCCTGAAGCATAGTCGGGGTCTCCCTTCCACACTAGCCAGGTGAAGGGACATGAAACCAGTCAGGGAGTGAGCCCATGCACGTACCCTGAGCCCACACATAGCTTTGACGGGTTCATGCCTGATCCAGAATGGGGAAGATTCCACCGAGAAGAAAAAGCTGTCATCGTGAATAAACAAAAAAATAATGCAAAGGAGAAGGAGAACACACCGTGGGACTCTGGGGCTAGGGCTGGGCAAGGCATAGGACACTATGCCTCTCTTTGTAAGAAGAAACCAACTTGATAATTTTGCCTTCTCAGAGCATCGAGATGGATTGTTTGAAGAGCAAAAGGTATTCCATAAGAGAAAGGGGGCCAGGCAGTGGTGGCACACACCTTTAATCCCAGCACTTGGGAGGCAGAGGCAGGTGGATTTCTGAGTTCAAGGCCAACCTGGTCTACAGAGTGAGTTCCAGGACAGCCAAGGCTACACAGAGAAACCCTGTCTCAAAAAACCGAAAAAAAGAAAGAAAGTAATTGTTCAAATTAAACTCAAACCAGTGAATGGTTGGACGTTAAACGCAGAAAACTAAGACTAGGAAATAATGACAAAATGGACTGGATACATCAGAGGAGAAAGAAAGAAAAAAGGTACTGGAGAACAGAGTACAAGGTTGAGCACCTGCTGAGCAGGAGGCAATACAAATCCATTATGTATAGACAAAGCTTTCAAAGAACGAGCGGATAAAAAGTATTGGCTGGAGGGAATGACACAAAAGGGAGAGAGGTGGAGAAGTTTCCAGAATTGAAGTTGGACAGGGTCCCCAGGGCCAGCAATGACACAGAGTCCAATTCTTTCCTTCTGGAGGAATTTAGAACACTAAGTTCACAGAAGGGCCCCTTCCGCAAGCAGGAGTGTGGTTCACGTGAGGTCTGTCATCACCCACGGCACCTGGTGGTGGTGGCAGAGTGACTTTTCCCAAACTCTGACAGCAGTGACTTTATATTGAGACTTCTTTACCCAGCTGAAGTATCAGGAAGACCCAAGAGCTTTCTGTACTCGGATAAACTAACAGCAAATCACGAAAAGAGGATCATAGACTATGACATACATACAGATTCAAAAGTGCTACCTATCTGTGCTCTTTCCTAGACATAGATTTTATTCAGATGAAGGAAGAAGAAACATGACACAGATGTATCAGGTTTTGCCCAGCATGAGGGAAACTCCTAAGAAGTGAAGGTATGGTAGCCTTTTCTCATTGCTGGGATAAAATATCTTACACAAAGCAAATTAAAGAAGGAAGGGTTTACTGTGGCTCCTGGTGCAGGGTGACACAGCTTATGATGGCAGGGGTGTAGCTTATGATACATGATCATTGTATCTTCATGAATAAAAAGCAGAGAAAGGCCAAGAATTGTGTGATGGTTTGCATTTGCTTGGCCCAGGAAGTAGCACTATGAGAAGGTGTGGCCCTGTTGGAGTAGGTGTGTCACTGTGGGTGTGGGCTATAAGACCCTCCTCCTAGCTGCCTGGAAGTCAGTCTTCAGCTAGCAGCCTTCAGATGAAGATGTAGAACTCTCAGCTCCTCCTGCACCATGCCTGCCTGGATGCTGCCCTGTTCCTACCTTGATGATGATGGACTGAACCTCTGAACCTGTAAGCCAGCCCCAATTAAATGTTGTCCTCATAAGAGTTGCCTTGGTCATGGTGTCTGTTCACAGCAGTAAAACCTTAACTAAGACAGGGTGGAACCAGACTAAGAAACTTCAAGGCCCAACCCTAGGGATATACTTCAGCCTTCTAGGCCCCAGCAAAGGATCACGTGTTCAAATGTGAGTCTGTGGGGACCCAAGACAGAGGATATGTGGCCTGGGGAGATGTCAGAGGCTTAGCAGGGAAAGGACCACCTGGAAGCAGAGAAAAACTTGACTAAACAGCACACATCCTGCAAGGTCTAGACAAATAACAAAATGGAAGCCGGTGACAATGTCAAACCCTTTAAAATTAAAGCTGTTGAGAATGTCCAGGGAAGGCGATGCTTGTTCTAACAAAAGAAATGAGACCAAAGCCTGCTATTTGGCTCCAGAAACACACACTCCTAATCTTGGTAAAGTCATGCTGCTCGGGTACTGTGCACACACCTTTAGTCCCAGCACTCGGAGGTGCAGAAGCTCAGGGGCTTCCTCATGTCCTGAAACTGAAGCTAGTGTGAGCCTTGGGATGCATGGCCCTGTCTGAGAGCGTGTGTGTGTGTGTGTGTGTGTGTGTGTGTGTGTGTGTACATACCAAAGGGGGGGGAGAGGAGGAGGAAGAGGAGGAGGAGGAAGAGAAGGAGGAAGAAGAGGAGGAGGAGGAGGAAGAGGAGGAGGAGAAAGAGGAGGAGGAGGGGGAGGAAGAGGAGGGGGAGAAAAGAAAAGGAGAGAGGGAGGAGGACCCCTTGCTGGGATATTTGTAATCAGCTTCCCAGCAAAACTGCTGAAGCATTATGGGGCAGGTGTGTGTTGTGCACCACACATTACAGGGGGTGTGTACAGTTCGGGGTCAGGACATAACTTTTTCTGTGAGGTGGAGTAAGAAAGGACGATGTGTTACTTTTCCAAAGGATCCAATAGGAAAATAAAAATGGCGGTGCACTTGACTAGATGTAGTAGAGAAGACGTAAGTCGGGCTATGTGCATCTTTTAAAGCATCTCATTGATAGGTAACACCTTAATCCATAAGTTCAGTAACATCAATATAAACACATCACTGAGATGTCAGAAGCTACCCGAGGGCCAGAGTGGATAGGGAACCAGAAAGCCTGGGACATGAGGGTATCCTTCTTACATTTTGTCTTATTGAAAGCTTCTTCTTTACAGTATCACACCACACCACACCATGCCACCAACACCAGTGTCATAGCATCATGGCAGACTCTATGTACCATGCCACCCATACTGCACTGGACCACACCACACCATATAGCACCATAGCATGCAATACCACACTATATCACAATCACACTGTACTGTACCGCACTATACCATGCCACAGCACAGCACACCCGGTAACAAAGGGACATTTGCTGTGTTTCTGTGGGCTGGGTGGGGGCCCAATAAGAGAGACTGTCCTGGAGACATAATGGTGCTCTCAGCTCTGGGTATAAATCCAAGTCCTGTTTCCTTCCCAGACACTGCCATCTGAGTGTCTGCAGGAGGCTGTCTGTGTCTTAGGCACAGGAGTCTGCCCTATTGCTTTCTTCTTGAGACACAAACCTCATTTTACTTTGATTCCTAAGTGTTCAAGAGGATCTGCAAATTAGGTCTTTCCATGCTTGCTGTTAAGTGGATAGTTTAATAATAAAAACAAAAGACCTTTTTCATGCAACTGTTTTGTGGTACACCCTGTCATACACATTCAGAGATATCATACTTATACGCATGTGAACACGTGTACACACACACACACACACACACACACACACACACACACACTGGGAAAATGCTAGGCATCTCCTGGCTACTCCAGGACACGACCTGAGGGGACTTTTCCAGTCTCTCTGACTCACTCCTCAGTGTGAGCCTTCACTGCAGTAATTAATCACTGCAAGATTCCCGAACCTCAGCACTTCTCCTTGGGAAAGGATCTGGCAAGTCAGACAGACAAACCACCAGCCTGTGTCTGCTGCTCCACCCAGGGGTCTTCAGTGAGGCAGAGCTTGTCACGGGTGAAGAAGAGAGCCTGGGGCCGTAGAGCTGAGCTGGGTGGTGACGCAGAGAAGAAAGGAATCATAAAGTTAATTATGGTAGTATGCAAAACGCCTGCCATAGATTACTTCTTTCATGGTTGGTACAAGAAATGTGCCCAATTTAGCCTCTATAAATAGTACTGGGTTTTGAGAAGTGCTAATTTACCATCTCAAGGAATGGGAAATCATACACTACTGAGAAAACATGGATCCCCAAAGCCGGGAATCATTACAGCGCGTCATGGGATAGCCACCTCAGGACTGATGATTGAATGGAGTGGCGTGTATCAAGTTAGAGTCCTGGGGGAAGACAGTGGCCAGGCACTTTGTAGCAATTTAGTTTGCTGCTGTGATTAGGCAGAGGGGGAGGGGGGGTTGCTCACCTCCTTCATCGAAGCCAAAGCTGAGTTCATTTTGCAGTGAGCAGCCTTGTGACGTATAGTCACAGCAGCCGGCTCAAGGTCAGTGTGGGGATGGGAAAAGAGAAAAAATTACACAAGTCTTTGCATCATGAGGTTGCACCTGGGAACACAAACACACATACAGACACATAAATACACACATATGTGGACACACACATGGATACACACACACAGAGACACACATATGGATACACACACATGGATACACACATACACACACACCCCACACAGACACACACACACACTTTGTTGGCATTGATCCTCTGAAGCATACTGGTAAAATGTAGCATAAGCAGAATGTCCCATGTGATTCAGGGAAGCACACAGTAATCAAAAGCATCTTTATTTTTGAATATTTAATCTTATTTAAAATTTATATACAAAACCTGTATGTTTGCATAAAATATTCCATGCGATGTTTCCATACCATGCATATATTTAGTAATGGTCAAATTTGGTGCAAACTCCTCATTTCCGAAACTAACAATTATTTCTCTATCATGGAAACCCTGAAGTTTTCTTTTACCAGTTTTGAAAATACACATTAGATCGATGCTAGCTAACTCCATCCTGTGTCACAAGAAACCATCTGAACTTCTCTCTCCTATGTGACTGTAAATTATTACTTTACTTTAAAAAGAGCAATGTATAAAGGATTGAGGTAGAGCTTACAGGCAGAGCCCTTGCCGAGCATGGTACGAGGTCCTGGGTTCAATCCCTAGCGTTGCAAAAGGAAGAAAAGTGAGCGAGAACCAGGGAAGTTCACACTCTGGTTTGCCCTGAAGATCGGCGCTAACCTAGGCGGAGATCTGGTTCTGGTTCTGGTTCTGCTTGAGTGAGTGGCCCTGCCCCCAGGGCTGCAGGCTTGCTGGTATTTGGGTTTCTGTGAGAGAATGTGTGTTTGATCACCAGGGACTCGATGTGGCATTTTGTCAGTTTCAGAGACACGTACTGGGAATAGGAGGTCTATCTTCTTTGGTTATCCCAGGTGACAAGTCAGGGCTGAAGTGCCAGTCGCCCTGCCCATGGCTGTCCCAGGGCTGCAGTTTGTCTCGTGCTGCCATTCACCAGCCCTTCTGATGAGGACAGTTTACTCTAAGAGTCAAGGAACTTCACATGTGTGTCCTACCACAGCACTACTAGGTTCTGGGGATTAGATCTCAGAATAACCCCACCCTGGAACAAATGCTCAGATAAATGACAGTCAGGGTAGGAGGGGCTCTCCCAGGTGGGAGACAGGTCCTCCCTGAGCCAGCGCAGGTGCCCAGTGTCTGACTGTGCTGCCGGAGAGTAATGATCGTATCTTTGCTCTGGTCCTTCGCCTCTATCTGCATCAGAAAAATGGTCACACTTCCTGTCAGTGTCTCCATTCTGCACTTCTGGGGAGCAGTGTACCCCCATATCAGGAGTGGGCTGTGTAACACACCCCAAGCTTTGGAAGTGAGTGGGCAGAGGTTTTCATGGCTGAGCAGAGCATTGTATGTGATCCTTTGACCTTGTTCTCCAGCTCCTGCTTCCTACTATAGGCTCAGCTTGTCCCAGAATGTGGCTGGTTTTTTTAGCTTGGGTTTGGGTTCATGAGAAAACATGAGACAGGCCAAGCTAAGCACATCTGACACATGTGCTCCACCACACATGTGCACAGCTGCCCTCCTGCCTCCTGAATAGGAAAAAAATATTTTCAGCAAGCTAGTGTCATGCTTAGGCTGCTTGTCGACACAGCAAAGACTGGCAAAGAAAAAACTGGCTGAAAGTCTCTTCAGTTTATGGTTTATTTCTTTTACCCGGGTGCTGCAATGTATTCTTCTGCTGCTGTAACAGAACACCCCAGCATGTGTGAACTCCCCTGGGCAGAAGTTTATTGGACTCACGGATCTTGAGACCATGGAGGGCAGATGGAAACACTGATATCTTGTGAAGTCCTTTTGTCTTGTAATTAACTGCATTTTAATGTTTAAAATATAAGTATATCATTTCCTCTTTCTTTTCTCCCTTCATTTGTTCCCATGAATCCCCACCCCCCATTGACATTACATATGCATATACATGTAGGGGGCATTGCATTGCATTTTTTAGGGTCAGTTTCTGTGGCTGCGTGCACACACACACACACACACACACATCCTGCTCATTTAGTGTGGTTTGTGTGTATATGATTTCAGAGCTGATTGCTTGGTACCGAATAACCAATTAGTTGTCCCTTCTCTGGGGAAGACTATCACTCCCACTCCCAGCACTCCTTAGTTTCCTATAGTTCTTTTGTCTATGGATGAAGCCTCCTGAGGACCCCCCTCCCATGTTAACGTGTCTATTGGTATTGTCCTTGTTCAGATCTTATTGTGGCCGCAATTTTGTTGAGGCATTATGGGTGAAGCTTCCCTGTCATTTCTATGAGATGAGAGAGAGAGAGAGAGAGAGAGAGAGAGAGAGAGAGAGGGAGGATAGGATAAACCCTTTTGTGTGGTAATGGTGAGGGCATTTATGAAGACAGAGCCCCACGGCCTAATCGCCTCTTCAGGTTCCCTCATCTGCACAGCAGATCAGGTTTTCAACACGCAGATTCATTCAAGCCACAGCAGCAGGTAATTTCTGTCATTTTCTTGTGGGGGTAATGACATGTTGGGCAGCAACATCTGTCACAACTCGAGTTCTTGAATTCTCCTCAGAATGTTTACATTGATGCCATGGAGACAGGAAGAGGCATGGGTATCAATCATATTGTCCAAGTCTTCCAATGGAGACTGTTCAGCTTAAACCCATGCTCATCCCCTGCACAAGCTGGGAAACCCCATCTGTTCTCCTTCCTCCAGCCTTGCTCACACAGAGAACTCCCGAGTTCCCTCGGAGAAAACTCTGGGCTAACTAGTCTTTCTTTCTTTCTTTCTTTCTTTTTTAAAGATTTATTTATTTTATGAATATGAGTACACTGTCGCTCTCTTCAGATGCACCAGAAGAGGATCCCATTACAGATGGTTGTGAGCCACCATGTGGTTGCTGGGAATTGAACTCATGACCTCTAGAAGAGCAATCAGTGCTCTTAACTGTTGAGCCATCTCTCCAGCCCCATCACTTCTTGTCTCTGTGTTAGCAGCAACACAGACAAGAGTACTCACCCAGGGGCTTGGTTTTTGACCATGTATGGTTACCATACCCACCCAGGGGCTTGGCTTTTGACCATGTATGAACACCATCCCAGCTTGTCATCGCTCCTCACCTAAGCTCTGTAAAACTCCCTTGGTGTAGCCTGGATGTATGACTTCACTGACCTTCACCTGGATCAGTGAACCCACCAAAGAGCTGCCTCCTAATAAACTCGCCTTGATCTACTTTAAATTTGATCTAATCTGGCCTATATCTGTGTCACCAAGGAGAGACAACCTCTCATTTTTAGAGTCCAGTGTGAAGGCCCTACAGCTGCATATGCAGAAAGTGGCCACAGGGAACTTGAAAGTTCCCTGAGTACTTGAAATTCAGACTTTTCCAGAGCTCAGCTTCCTCTTCTATCTTCCTGGATTTGAGACCCCAGCAGCAGGGGCAAATGAGCTAGGGGGCTACTCAGGCCCCTAGATTGGCTCCTTCCAAGGCTACATCAGCAGAGAGGACCACTGGGTGCCTCCCCTGGAGTCCCTATCAAGTCCTCAACTATTTCAGCCCTGTAGGTGGGGCAGTCTCCACACACTCATCTACACATTTGCCACAGGAACTCTGGGTACTGGAACTTGAGCTTCTGGCCTCTGCATGGTAGAGGAGGCTATGATATTTTGGATTATCTGCTCCAAGGTATCCGTTTTGGTTCTGTTTCTTCATTTCTTTATGGTGTGCATTGGTTACAATATTTCCATACACAGATGTAGTATCTTTTGCTCATATTTATCTCCATTGTCATCAGTGGTGGTTTGAATGAAAATATCCTCCATGGACCCATATGTTTGAGTTCTTGGCTCTCAGTTAGTGGACCTGTTTGGGAAGCACTGGGGGGTGTGGCTTTGCTGGAGGTGTGTCACTAGGAGTGGGCTTCAAGGTTTCACAAACCCACCACAGAACTAATCTCTCTTTTCTGCTTGTTGTCTGTGGATCAGGATGTAAACTCTCAGCTGCTGATCCAATGTCATGCCTACCTGCTTCCTGCCTCTAAAATTGTAAGCAAGCGCCAATTAAATACTTCATCTGAAAGAGTTGACTGGGTCATGGTGTCTCAGCAGAGCATTAGAATGGTAGCTAGGCTGTCCTCCTTAACCCACTAACAAGACTCCCTTTTATCCAATTGTCCCCTTTGACCTTGACCCCCCTCCCCGATTCCACATATACAGAGCATGCAATATTTGTCTCTCTGAGACTGGCTTATTTTGCTTAATGGCATGATTTTCACTTCTGTCCAAACAATATGATTTCACTTATGGCTGAAAAAACACTCCAGTGTTTCTTCCTCCTGCTTCTCGCTCACTCCCTCTTTCCCTTACCACTGGGATTATGAATTTAAAGGGAAATTTGAGGTGTAAGGCTCAGTCCTCCCTCTTTTATGTCTCATCAGGCAAGGGACACTTGTATCAGTGAGGACTCCTGCTGTGTTTCTTACACGGATGGGAGGGGTTGCATTGCTTAGGACTTCCTCCTGGTTTTAGGCACGCCTTGCTTCCCACCTACCACCCTCCCATGGTGTTTATATGGTGAGAAGAACAATGTCTCTGCAAAGCCTTAAGGCAGCATGGGAAGATGACTGCCAATCGGTTTGCCTGACCACAGGGTTATTATTTTAATATTCAGGGGTCCAATCAATCACATCCAAATGAGAGATGCTGAGCTTAGAGATCCAAAGAAGGAGATATTAGGACAGGACACAGATGTTGTCATGGCTTGAAAATGCTTGGCCCAGGGAGTGGCACTATTTGGAGGTGTGGCCTTGTTGGAGTAGGTGTGTCACTGTGGGCGTGGGCTTTAATACCCTAGTCCTAGCTGCCTGGAAGTCAGTATTCTGCTAGCATCCTTCAGATGAAGATGTAGAACTCTCAGCTCCTCCTGCACCATACCTGCCTGGATGTTGCCATGTTCCTGCCTTGATGATAACGGACTGAACCTCTGAACCTGAAAGTCAGCCCCAATTAGATGTTGTCCTTACAAGAGTTGTCTTGGCCATGGTGTCTGTTCACAGCAGTAAAACCCTAACAAAGACAGATGCCTTCTGCAGTTGGAAGAGTCAGGGACCAAATCCTACCCTGATGACTCTAGAGGGAACCAGCCATGATGGCACTATGATATTTGTCCTGTAAGACTTACTCAACTTCAGAACTCAAGAGAGTCAAGTGCAGGCTGTTCTAAACCACTGTAGGTTTACAGTGGTTTGTTACAGTTACCACAGGAGCATCTAACATTCCCTTCAGAACATGATGGTAAGAATAAACAGCGTGTTTGTGCTTATTAGGAACAACGCTGTCCCTTGTTGAGGAGACCAAGAGACAAGGGACGGTGTGATTCTAGCCCCTGACTGCTGTCCTTAATTATGGTTTAATTTTTCACTGCTGTGGTTTGATCTCAGGACCCTGCACATGCCAGGAGATACTCTATTGCTGATCTTTGCCTTTCATTTCTTTCTTTGCTGAATTGCTTTGAATTGCCTATGACAGCAAGTGGATCAGGAGTCCCACATTATCTTCAGCTGCACTGTGAGTTCAAGGGCAGACTGGGCTACATGAGACTCTGCCTTAAAAGTAAATAATAGTCACAGATATTGAGTTTGTAGCTTGAGACAAATTCAGTGACCGGAAGGTCACGTGTCTCACCTCATTTATTAGTCCCCAGCTTATAATAACCATCTCGTCTATGTTACTGTTTGTTCTAGCATTGCATGCCTGACAACGTACCTTTCACAGCCCCCAGGGGTTCCACTGTTCTACAAAGCCAGCTGGGCTTTTTCTCTTATTCTGTTCCCAGCCATTATCTTCAGGTCGAGGGGGGCAGGGTCTATCCTTTCTGGGAGCCCTGGGACTCTGCTGCAGGGGCCCTTGGGTTTGAGGGATGCCAGTATGCTTACTCTTTAAAACTTCACTGCACTGGACTAGATGTCTAGTCCCTTCCCTCCCTGAGCTCCTTTTCTTGGGTCACAGCACAGTGGCCTGACAGCATTTCCATCTCCTTTTGTCCCTTTTTATTCTCTCTCATTTTTTTCTAAGAGTTGCTGTACCTGAAAACTCATTCTAAAATGTGCTTCCTAGGGGCCTGGATCAACTCGGCTGCAGCACTTCCTGGCAGGTTAAGAAGGTGGGCTTCTCTCCTGCACACTAAAATAACCATGTCTCTATTTGGAATTGTGCAGACATTCATTATGGTCCTTCTGAGCTTCCGCCTTCCAAGGCCATGTATTTCTACTTAGTTTCCTGAGAACAAAGCAAAATGAAACAAAACAAAACACAGCACCCCAGGTGCGGACTTCAGCTACTCACTGGGGAGGATTCCCAGCTCTCTGCCTTCAGGAGTCAGACCAGAGCAGGCCCTGAACCACATGCATCCCAACTTTCTGCACACTAAGGCTTTCTGGGTCCTCACAAAAAGAAGAGCCTATACTCCAGCACAACTCATTTCTCTTCTGAGTGTTTAAGGCAAACTCAGACTGCAGATTGAGTGGCCTTTATTTTTGCAAAGGACTAGGAAGTATCAGGTCTTAAGCATTATGCTTAGAGCCTGTACTGGCTGGTTTTGTGTGTCAACTTGACACAAGCTGGAGTTAATAGCCTTTCTTGAGGAAATGCCTCCATGAGATCCAGATGTAAGACATTTTTTCAATTAGTGATCAATGGGGGAGGGCCCATTGTGGGTGCCGTACCTGAGCTGGTAGTCCTGGGTTCTGTAAGAGAGCAAGCTGAGTAAGCCAAGGGAAGCAATCCAGTAAGCAGCATCCCTCCATGGCCTCTGCATCAGCTCCTGCCTCCAAGTTCCTGCCCTGTGTGAGTTCTTGTCCTGACTTCCTTTCGTGATGAACAACAATGTGGAAAAGTAAGCTAAATAAACACTTTCCTCCCCAATTTGCTTCTTGGTCATGATGTTTTGTGCAGGAATAGAAACCTTGACTAAGACAGGGCCCTTATAGGGTTGAATCTTCTAGAAAATCTAGAAAAGTTTGCCCTGTGTGTGTATATATACCATATCCCTATTCCTGTAACATATTCTGTTGTCTCTTTTGAAATTATGACAAATTTTTATCAATAACTTGATAGGTCAGCTGTGCCATTTGCTGATTGGTGCGCAGGCCACTCAGCCAGCCATCCTAGCGAAATCTCCCTGTTTTCTTGTTAAGTCTTTCTCACGTGAGTGCTGTAATGCAGCATTCAGTGTAGAGCTCCAGATACTGCATGTAAAAGAAATAAAGGAGGAGCCTCACTGTGACCGTGTATAAACATGATGTGATTTCTACTCGTATGCCATAAGTCAAGAACTCTCATGTGAACTCCATGAATAACCTGGTACATAACATTCTCACGCACACAGATGTGTCCTTGTGTAGTGATGTGGCACATGGGTTAAAAAATATCCTCTATCATCAGCTAAATTATTTGACCTTCAAGTTCTATGCTTAGGGGAAAAAATGGCTTAGATTTGCACAGGAGAAATTCATATTACGATTGCTGCATTTTAGGGTTATAAAGAGTCAATGAGAAAAATCTGTAGGATATGCTAAAAATTGTCAGATTGTATGATTTCATCACCACTGCTATCATCATCACCACCACCATCATCATCACAGCCATGATAGCATTACAAATTTCCCCTTTTGCTGGAAAGCTAATGTGTCAAAAATCCACAATGAAAAGCAGAAGCCAGCTGCTTCACTCTCTTGGTAGGAGAATTGCTTCCTTCCTTCTTCCTTTCCTTCCTTCCTTCCTTCCTTTCTCAACCTGAAACTGGTTCTTAAAATATCTTTGAATGAACAGCGAAATGTCTTAAACGACAACAGTAAAGGCTGAGGCTGCTGCCTGAGGCATAGTCATTACAGGAGCAACAGGAAGAACACAGAGCCCTCAGGTGCCAAACCCAGGGAGTTCAAAGTGAGGAAATGCCCCAGTGGCACATCCTGGGAACTTCCCAGGCCCAGCAAGCTGACAGCGTTGTAGTCTGCACAGGGCAACAGCTTCCCCTGTGCACCATGCTCCCAGCATGCCCTTTGATTTACTGTATTTTCCAGCCTTAATTTCATTTACCTTTACAACCTTGTCTTAGTTACTTTTCTATCGATGTGATAAAACACCACGGCTCACAGTAACTTACAGTAGAAAGGCTTTATTTGGGCTGATGGTTCCAGAGGGATACATGGGCTGAATGACGGGCTGTATTAAAAACATTACTTCAGAAGTCTCCCCTAGGCCCTGATTTCTCAATAAAATGATGTCTTATTCATTCTGTTGAGTGGTTGAGTTGGTGTTCCCTTCCTAGGATTCTGAATGTGTCATGGTTACAGTGGACCTTCCAACGTGAGGTCATAATAGGTGGGCAGGGCTGCTTCTACCTGCTTTTCTGCAGAATGGTCTGGCATCCAAAACCATGAGGTGAGGGTGACCCAAATTCAGTAGGGACACCTGCCTGCAGGGGAGCTACAGTCTTCAGCCTGAGGTTCAGCTGTCAACTACTAATGTGACAACGCTGGAATGAACCATCTTGAAAGCAAGTCCTGTGACCTGCAGGGATGCCAGCTGAGCAGAGAAGACATCCAGCAGAGCTTGCTGTGAATGCCACACAAAGCCCAGGTGTGTGGTTAACACTAAAACTGAGGTTATAAACCACCAAGTCTAGGAGATGTTTGCTACATAAAATATAAAAATATAATCAGTTATTTAAAATTGTCATGGGAATATACTGTATATTAAGGATATTCCCCTCCACCCCTTATGGTAGCTAGAGACTTACCGTCATCCAGCAAGGCTAGCAGTACACCTCTACAGTTTATCTCAAGGGTGCGTCCACTCCCCATCCCTGTTATAACTTAACTCAAAGGGATCTGAACCACCTGTTTCTTCCACAAAATATCACACTGGTCCACTGTATCGATGACTTGCTCATTGGACCAAGTAAGCAAGAGGTAACAATCACTGTAGACTTGTTGGTAAAGGACATGCACATCAGATGATGGGAAATAAATGCAACTGAAAGTCAAGAGCCTTCTATCTTAGGGAAACTTCTAGAAGTCCATTGTTGTCAGGCATGCAGCTATTCCTTCTGACATGAAAGACAAGTTATTGCCCCTGGACCAAGAAGGAAACACAATGTTCCGTGGGTCTATTTGAACTCTGGGGGTAGAATGTTCCCCTCTTGAGTGTGTTACTCCAGTCCATATCCAAGTGATTTGGAAAGCTGGTAGCCTGTGTGGGGCCTGGAACTGCAGCAGGCTCTTCAACGGGTCCAGGAAACTGTGCAGGCTGCTCTATCATTTGAACCACATGATCCAGAAGACCCAATGGTATTTAAGGTATCAGTGCTAGATGGAGATGTTGTTTGGGGCCTTTGGCAGGCTACTATAAGAGAATCACAGAGGACTTCCTTGGGACGTTGGAGCAAGTCTCTACTATCACCTATAGACAACTATTCTTCTTTTCAGAGACAGCTCTCCAGCTGCGTGGTTTTACTGGAAACTGAACATTTGACAATAGCCCATAAAATTACCATGTGATCTTAGCTGCCCATTATGAGCTGGGTATCATCTGATTCACCAAGCCTTAAAGTTGGGCATGCATAGAAATAATTCATTTATCAAACTGAAGTGGTATTTGAGGGCACACAAGTCACACAAAGAAGTTGCTCAAATGCTCATGGTTTCTACAGTGCCTCCTGCTCCAAATCATGAACCTGTAGTCTAATTTTTTATGCCTTGTGATCAGTTAGCTGGGGAAGAGACTAGAACTTGGTTTAGCGATGTTCTGCACTATTTATTGGTACTCTCCAGAAGTGGGCAATCTGCAAAATTGCCTCTTTCTGAGACAACCTTGAAAGACATGAGTGAATGGAAATTTTCACAGTGGGCAGAACCTTGGGAAGCACACATGGTCTGACATTTTGTTTGGGAGGAGAAATGGCCAGATGTGCAGTCCTTTACTGATTCATAGGCTATAGACAATGGATTGGCTGGATAGCCTGACACTTGGAAAGAGCATAATTGGAAAATAGATGGGAAAGACATCTGGGGAAGAAGTATATGGGTAGATCTCTCCAAATGGGTAAAGGATGTGAAGATACCTGTATCCCATTCATTGAAAGGTAATTTCAGCTGAGGAGTTCAATAATCAAGTAGAAAAGATGGCCCATTCTGTGACCAGTCAGCCTCTTCCCCAGCTATGCTTGTCATTGCCCAGTAGGCCCATGGACAAAGTGGCCACGGTGGGAGAGATGTGGATTGTGCATGGGCTTGACAACACAGACTTCCACTCACCAAGGCTGTCCTGGCTACAGCTGCTGCTGAGTACCAGGTCTGCCAACAGCAGAGACCAACCCTGAGCGCTAGATATGACACCAGTTACCAGGATGATCAGCTAGCAACTTGGTGGCAGGTTGACCTCTCTGGACCACTTCCTTTATGGAAAAGACAATGCTTTGTCTGTAATGGATAGATACTTATTCTGGTTACAGATTTGCCTTTTCTTCACATGGTGCTTCTGTCAAAACTACCACAGGTGGACTTTTACAATTCACTATCATGGTATTCCACACAGTATTGCTACTGACAAAGAAATTCACTTTACAAGCACAGAATCCACTCATCTTACCATGTTCCCCATCACACTGAAGCAGCTCCTCTGACAGAACCATATAATGGCCTTTGAAGAAAGTTACAGTGCC
This sequence comes from Rhynchomys soricoides, assembly GCA_019843965.1. NCBI lineage: Eukaryota > Metazoa > Chordata > Mammalia > Rodentia > Muridae > Rhynchomys > Rhynchomys soricoides. The sequence goes on from JADRCH010000199.1 coordinate 1,428,485, forward strand.
AATCAGGTGGGAGCATCCTGGAGGGATGGGGTAGGGATGGGGTAGAAGGCGGTCTATGCTTTGAATCAGCCTATATTGATATGGTGCAGTTTCTCCCATGTCCAGGATTCACAGATCCTGGAATCAAGGTGGTAGGAAAGGTTTTACTCAATATCACCACTAGTGACCCACTAGGAAGAATATTGCTACCTCTTCCCATGGCTTAAAGTTCTGCTGGCTTACAAGTTTTGAATCCACACTGGGGAGTGCTTCTGCAAGGGGCCACAACCAATATTCCACTGAACTGGAAGCTCAGACTTCCCTTCTGGCCACTGTGGGCTTCTGATGCCTGAATTAGAGTTCTCTAGAGTCACAGAATGTATGGAATGTCTCTATATGTTAAAGGGATCTATTGTAATGACTTACAGTCTGCAATTCAACTAACCCAACAATGGGCAGCTGTGAATAATCTAGTAATTGCTCAGTCCCATGAGGCTGGTTGTTTCAGCTGGTCTTCTGGATAAGCTGCAGTCCTGATGAAGTGACTTCCAACAGGTGTCCTGGCAAGTGAATGCAGGCAGGCGAATAAGAGTGAATCTTCCTGCTTCCAAAGTCCTTCTGTAGGCCTCCAGAAGAAGGTGTGGCCCAGAGTAAAGGTGTGTACCATCATGCCTGGATTTGGAACCTGCTCTGTACCAGGCTGGCCTAGAACTCAGAGATCTCCTTGCCTCAGTTTTCTGGGATTAAAGGCATGTACTTCTTGCCTGGGCCTAAGCTTTCTATGGCCACTATGCCTCAGGATCTGGATCACAGGTATGCCCTCCATTTCTGGATTGTAGTTCATTCTAGATGCAGTCAAGTTGACAACAAGGAATAGCCATCACAATGCCATTAAGGAGCTTAATGCCACTGGAGGTGAGAAAGTTCATGTCTGGGGAGTTCCTTTAGCACATCTCTTGGTGTTACCATGTCAGGTGCTTAAAGTCAGTGGGAAACTAGAGCAAAACCCTCCAAGTAGGATGACAATGGCCCGGACCTCTCAGAGATGAATGTATGGGTCACTCCTCTAGTGTCAGAATCAAGAACTGCTGAGGTGCTTACTAAGGGTGGAGGAAGTACACCATGGGAGAAGAGGAAGGCAGTCATAAATGCCAGCTAAGGGCACACAACAGGTTGCAGAAATGAGGATTATAATTGACATGAGTGTTTTTGTCCTGTTTTGTTAAGAACATGTTTGGGCATACATACACATATATTAAGCCAATATTTGCATTTTCCCTCAATTTCATTATCATGTGATACAATATCACATTGATTAAGATATCAGTAGTCAAATGCTGTAAATGTATATCATCACATGTTATGAGACACTAAGAGTAATCATTCTTCAAGGGGCATTGTGCCATGTTATAAAACATATGTGTTTGCAGCTGTGCATGGGATAGTTACATCATGTCAGGCAGAATTATGGCCTTGTTATCATTTTCCTTTGTAAATTAAGCATGACACAAACGAGTGTGAAGTTGACAAGGGCTAAACTTGGGATGGCTAATCTTGGTTGTCAATTATACTGACTCTGAAGTAAACTAAAACCCAAGCTTCTGGGCACCCACTGGGAGATTAACTCTCTCTTTTTCCTGTGCCTTCCTTTTTGAGATAGGGTTTCACTGTGTCTTCCTGGTTGTTCTGAAACTCTCTATGTAGACTGGGTTTGCTTGGCCTCAAACTCACAGAGATCTAACTGCCTCTGCCTCCCAAACAGTGGGATCACAGGTGTATGTTACCATACCCAGAATTAATCAGATTATTTAAAGCATCCTAAATCTGGGCCACACCTACAAGTAACAGCTCATAAGACATGGAAGAAAGAAATTTTACCTGTTTGCCCTCACTCTCTCTGGCAAGTTCATCTCTCCTCTTGCTGGAGCCTGTGCTAAATCCAGTGACTTCAGGATCCCAACAAAGACAAAACCCTGGTAGCTCTCCAGAAATCTTCCAGCAATCCAGCAACAGATTGGGCGCAGAAGCATGTAGCCTTGTGGAATGAACAACAACTGGGTTCTCAGCCTTCCCACCGTCATTTCTCAGTCATTGGTATATTATCCAGACCACACCCTGTCAGCCACACTAATGCCACATACAGAAAACTAAATATACATGCAGTCAATGTATCAGTTCTGTGCATTTAGAGAACTGTGATGACTATTCTTGGTTGTCAACTTGACTACATATGGAATTAACTGGAATCCAGCAATGGAGGGTGTGTCTGTCAGGGATTGTTTTGCTTGGTTCGAAGTGGATGAATCCATTTCTTCTCTGGACCTTTAAGATAAAGACACACACCTTTGATCTGGATATCCAGGTGGGGAGGAGCAATTTTAATCTGTGCCACACCTTCTGCTAGAAGCCTATGTAAGGGCACGAAAGCAGGAAGCTTTGCTCTCTGCCTGCTTGCCCTTGCCTCACTGGCATTACAGTCTATTTCTTTAGGATTCCAGTGTATACTGAAGACCAGCTGAGACATCCAGCATCATGGACTGGGCTGACCAACTACTGGATTCTTGGACTTTCTGTTCACCGCCATCCATTGTTGGATTGGCTGAACAGCAGCCTGTAAGTCATTCTAATAAGTTCACTGTCATATATAATATATATACACATATATATATTATATATGGTAATATATAATATATATCATATATATATATAATCTCCACTCTGTAAGTTCTGTTAGTCTAGAGAACCCTGACTAACCCAGAGAACCCGTATAGGTCCCTCAGCACCCCCATTCTCCTTAGCCTTCTGTCTCACTTGTCCTCTTGTCTCTCCTTTCATGAAGACTGAGAAAGATTTACTTATATTTTTACTTCTTGTCCTTCAGGACTGATTTTCAGATCAAAGTCACCAACCCTTTTAATTGGGCTGTGAAATGTTCCTTTTCTAGCACCTAAAAGTGTCTGTGGATGTTTGAAATCATCTGTTCTTTAATGTTTGATGAATTTTAAAAGTGAGTTGAAAAGCAGCCAGGGCTTAGGTATCCCTCCCTTCCTCCCTCCTTCCCTCCCTCCTGCCCTTCCTTCTTTTTTGTTTTGAAAGAGATTGTCACCTCATGGCCAGTTTAAAAAACATGTCGCTATTTTGAATTTCTAATTTAAACATATTTACTTATTATGTATTGTGTGTCTGTGTACATTGTGTGTGGGCATACCTGTAACACAGCACCTGTCTGGAGGTCAGAGGGTAGCTTGTAGAAATCTCAGGTTGTCTGGTTTAGCAGCAAGCATCTTCATCCACTGAACCACCTCACTGGGCCCAGATAATTTGTTTATCTTTTTAAAGAAAATTACATCTCCCAAGCTTTCCAGATTATGAACATACAAGGTTCACGGTATCTAAATTATTGCCCTTTACTCTAGCTTTCTTCTTTTCGACCCTGACGAGACTTGGTAATTTTCTTCACTGAAGGAAGCTAGGTACCAGCGAAGAGTTTTCATTTTTGCCCCTTTACACATGATTCTGCTGTGTTTTTCTCCGTTGACATTCCTCGTCCCCCCCCCTTAGAAGCTTCCAAGCGGGTTTTCCCTTCAAAGACTTACCCCGCCCTTGCCCCGCCCACAGCGAATAGGCCCCGCCCCCGACGAGGCCCCGCCCCCGAGGAAACGGAAGTTGGCTTCTGGAAGCCGGAAGCAGGTGTGCCCTGTGGGACCAGAGTCGCTGGGCGCTGTGGCTAAGAAGCGGGTGGAGCCGGCGATGGCGGAGAAGTTCGACCACCTGGAGGAGCACCTGGAGAAGTTCGTGGAAAACATTCGGCAGCTCGGCATCATCGTCAGCGACTTCCAGCCCAGCAGCCAGGCGGGGCTGAGCCAGAAACTGTGAGTAACGGCCCGGCGGGGCTCGGCGCTTCTGTGCGGAGCCCCTGCCCGCTGCCCTTGGGGACCCCACTGGGGCTCTTTGGCGTTCATCCCTGGACCCCGTATCGGAGGCTGGCTTCATCCTGACCGGACCCCACATGGGAGACGGGTTAAGTCCTGACCAGGGGAAGCAGGCTCCATCCTGACCTAACTAGAAGCTCCACACTGACCCCACGGGGGAGGAGGATCTGACCTTACCCCACAGGAGAGGAGGCTCCGTCATGACTCCCCGAGGGAGGGGGTAGCTCTAGCTCCATCCTGACCACACAGGGGAGGCTGGCACCACTCTGACCCTACAGGACAGACTGGGACTACCCAGATCCCATAAGGGGAGGTAGACACCATGTACACTCCACCCCACCCCACAGCATTGGGGAGGTTGACTTCACTCCTGACTTAAGAAAAACATGCACCTCTGGAGGGCCCTGAGCCACCTGCTGCATAGGCCTGACTGGAAGAACGCCACCACAGAGGGTTGATTTCTTGACAATATCTTGTGCAGGTCATGCCGTCTGGCCTTGGAATGGCCTATAGGGAAACACAAAATGTTCAGGAGGCCTCACCGCTTGTATATGGGATTAGGATAGCTAGATAATCTGGAGTGGTTCTGGAGGGAGCCGAGGTTCAACCCAGTAGGGATGGGCTTTTTCCTTGCTGACTGTGGGTACTGTACTTAAGCTGGAGCCCACTTCTGCATGCTGTCTAGCCTGAAACCCCATTCAGTGACCTGCACTCCAGAAAGCTCTTTGCTCTGTCTTCACCTCCTTTAGTTTAGAAGGAAAAGTTTTACCTGAGCGTATTTTGTAAGTCCAGAGGTGTCCCCATAATCCTGTGGCAATTCAGGGTTCAGGTGTGAGCAGCATGGGGAGAAAGAAGCCTGTTAAGGAGGGTAGCATGGGTCTCCTGACTTCCCTCAGATCCCAGCCACTGAGCTGCCCTGGTCCTGGTGCTCCTGGGTTAGAAAGTTAACATGAAGGCACAGGCAGAGCAAGCAAGTAGTCAAGGTTCATCTAGTAGGCTAGGAGAAGGAAGCCAGCACAGCCCCAGCTGAGACATACCCAGTCTAGGAGAAAGGCAAGGCCCGCCTCTAATGTCTGGACTTGAAAGTCGGCTCTCTCTGCCTCCCCACCTTCCAGGGAGGGGGGTCCCTTTTCTGGAATGGGAGACTGCCCTAGAAACCATCTTTACCCACAGTTCAATCTCTTAAAGCTGGGTGCCAGGATGTATCTCAGCTGAGATGTTTATTAAGGTACAGAGTTGTGTTATCAACCCTCAAAGAGGGCATTGTGGGATAGGAACAAGCTGGAGCATTGCCTAGACCAGAGCCTGCTGAGACCTTGTTCTCTTATCCAGTTCCTGTGGTTATCTCACACCCAGCTGCTGCCTTGGTTATCTGCCCCTGTGTCTCTGACCTTGGCCATTTTAACCCTCAGGACTTGAAGCCCAGTGGCAGTGCCGTGTTGGGGTGTGCTGTGCTGTCCTCTGAACTAACCACATACCCCGCTGCCTTTTTCTCAGGAACTTTATTGTCACGGGCTTACAGGACATAGATAAGTGCAGACAGCAGCTGCATGATATCACGGTGCCTCTGGAAGTATTTGAGTAAGTATCCCTGGGTCTCTGTGAGTCTTGGTTGTCAGTGAGTGTCAGTGAGTGTGAGTGAGGCGTGGCCTAGGTGCCCCAGGCAGGCAGGCCCACCAGTCCTCTAGGGTTGTAATGGGGTAGTGGGGTTAAACAAGGAAAGTATCCCTCCAGGGTGGTGTTGTTGAGAACAGTGTCGCATGGAAATGAGAAATTAAAAGCTTGTTAAATAGAGAGAAACAGGTCTCGGAGTTCAGTGGGGAAAGGCCTTCAGGCCACAGAAAAGCATCATAATTCCTTAGGTGCCGTACCTCCATGTGATGGCACAGGCCTTTGATCTCTGCACTTGGGAGGCAGAGGTAGAATGGATCAAGACCAGTCTAGTCTGTAGAGTGTTCCAGGACAGCCAGGGCTACACAGAGAAACCCTGTCTTGAAAAACAAAAACAAGAGTTGTATGTGAACTATAGTAAATATATATACCCACAAACATCTGGAAAAATAATTTAGTCTGGTCTCTGAGAAGCTTCCTGTGGTAAGCTGAGCCTGGGAGGTGGTCCCTCCTCTGTTGGGAGGAAGATGTCTGTCCAGGTGGCTGTGGGGAGGTGTCTTTCTACCAGAGAGTCCTGTAGACCTGTCACAGCAGAGGCTCAGAGGAGAGTGGTCTGCAAGCTCCAAGGAGCTGGTGCCTTTATTCCCAGATGGGCTATGAGTACAGCGTGGGGGCGTCTCCAGGCTCCCATGACCTCGCTAGTGCACACTTGACAACCCATGGTGGCATGAACTCTTAGCATTTCAGCCCAGAGTTTGGTCAGATTCAACTTTTGAGCCTTAAACACTCCAGCCTCCCCTTGTGTTTACTTAACATGAATGATAAGCTCTTAATGCTCTTGGTCTGCTTGAGATGCACTTACTTAGAAGTAACCAGATGCTGCTTTCATTACATTATTACAAAACATCGACATGAAATGGAAATCCTACAAATTGGTATTTTTGCTATTTGTCATAAAGGCCAATTTAATGGATATTACCTGAAGTGATTTATATGTTTTTCTTCTCTGGTTTGTTTTTTCTTTTTGGTTGAATTTGGTGTGGTGGTGGACTTTCTTTATAATGAACAATTAATATGGCTGAATGATACAGATTTACCCTGTATACAGAAATATCCCAGTAGTCTGTTCTTGAAAATTCTGGATATTGTTGGTAGTGGGTTTATGACATCATGATATGATGGCAGTTTGGCTAACAGTATTGACCGTGTCAAGAGATCGTTTTGTCCTGTGGATAACTGGGAAGAAACAGCCTGTTGTATTAGCTCCGTAGAGTGTGTCTAATAATGCAGTGTACTGAGAACACCCTCTCCCACTGAGTGGACACTGTCCTGCGTGTGGCTCCGATGCTCCTCCATTCTGACTTCTCCACACAGCGTGTCCTGAGTAGTCAGGCTGACCTGGCGTGGTTGCCACCTCTCAACTGTGCCTGTCACAGATGTGAGCTCCTGCACTGCATTTAACATAAGAGCTTCTTTATCACACTGTTCAAGACTCCAGAAGATAGTATCATAGATATATGTTGTATTCTTCTTTTTTCATGCCCTGCATTTGAATGTAAATGCTGAACAGATGTGAATGGGTGTGGCTTGTCATGAGCTGCGAGAAAAAAACAGAAATGCTTAGAGAAATCCAAGAGTCTAAAGGCGCCTGGTTCCTGGACTAGGTCCTGTGAAGGCATATCTTCTGGAAATTGGTGTTTTTTATTTATCCTAATTCCAGAAAACTGAGGTTAGGTGAGTCAGCCATGTGTTTACTGTCATGTTCTTGTTTCCAGATACATTGATCAAGGTCGGAATCCCCAGCTTTACACCAAAGAATGCCTGGAGAGGGCTCTAGCTAAAAATGAGCAGGTCAAGGGCAAGATCGACACAATGAAGGTGAGACAGGAAGGAAGTCATGTCTGCACATGGACAAGGGAGCACCTAGCAAGCGTGCTGATAGGCTTAGCACCCTGTCTGGAGTACTGAGTACTGCCACACAGCAGGATTTCCAGCACATAACGTATAATAGTTATGTCGAATGTCAGTGAGCCATAGTCCCGTGGAAAACAAGAACACAAATCGACAGTCTTTCTTACAGTGAAGAAAGGCTGAACTTATCTGGCGATGTCCCTGGTCAGCGGTGCTTTCCGTGTGGCTTTCCTATCTGACTTCCCTTGTGTATCATGTAATATGAGTGTGCCTGTTGTGACTCTGCAGACCCTGACTGGAGACCTTTCCTGTGCCAATGGTGCTGCAGTTGGAGGGTTCTGGATGGTCTATGTTCTAGTCTCCAGCGTCTGAGTCCTGGACTACTCCTTACTGTTCTTTACACAGGGACACTATACACAGAGAACTTGGCTGCTCTAGGGAGCTGTGTCTTGACATGAACTACAGTTTTCTCACTGAAGTCACTGATGGTGCTTGCTTTTCTCCACCTTCGGTGGGTGCACTGTGTGTGGCCTCAGTGACAGCACTGTGTACCCTTCTGTTTCCTGGGCTCTCTGTTAGCCACCAGGCCCTGTTTTGGGTTGTGTTCTCCTTGGAATGGAATTCATGTTAGGTGAGCCTCCTCAGCTCAGCCAGCTTTGCTTCCTTGATAGCTCAGCCTGGCCTTCCTTAGAGTTTCTTTCTCCAGGGTGCCGATTGGGGTGTCTGCACTTTTTTCTCTCCACCCACTGTCGCTTTGCTTGCTAGCTACACTCCAGCATTGCATGCTCTGCCTGTGCTGCACACCACTTGCCTGATGCCAGCCTGGCCCACGTGTGCTGGTTGTGTTTGCTGTGCGCAGGTAGCACAGAGCCTACTGCTTACAGTAGTCAAGGGGCTCTGTCAGATCACGTGCTGCAGAAGTGGGGTTGGTCAGGTTAACACTGAGCCCATGCATCATCTCTCCTGTCAGCTCCGGCTCAGGAATTCCTGGACACCCAGCAGAAATCCCCTCTGGGCACTGGCCCCTGGGGCTGGGGTTTCTGGTCCTACCTGTATCTACCTACCTGCCTTGGGCTGTGCTGGAGTGCATTGCCCATTGATGGGTGCCCATGTGTTAATCTTCCCTGTGCACCTGTAGCCTCTGGTGTCTCTCTCACCTGAGACCTATGACAGTCTCAAGGCACACTTCTGCAGCCTGCACGTCCCCAGTGGGCACCAGTTTTCCCTTGTTGCAGTGGGGTAGCAAATGTCTTTGTGACACTGGCCCAGCAGCCCTTAGAGTAGAGGCCTTGGGTGCAGGCCATTGTACAGCTTATAAACTAGGATAAAACAGCTGTGAGGGATAGGTGGTTGGAGAAGTAGATCATGCATTTCCAGGGCTGGAGAAAGCCTAGGAGATGTTTGCACACATGACCTGTGTAATTCTGGTGAGTAATTGCTTCAGGGAGTTTTAAGATTCTGGTGTGTGTGCTGCCTGCAGAAGCCCTCTTCTCTGCAGTGGGAGCGAGCACCTGGTTGGAGATGCTCTGGTTTTTCTTTCCTAAGCCAGAAGGAAGGAATTGTCTTTAAGATACTGTTCCCTTTCAGAGAGGTGTGTCCTTGTAACAAGTTAACTGCAGACATCTCGTAGTTGACTCTGGGTGTTAACTTGTGGAAGACAAGTGTCCTGGCTTCATCCCTTTGAGTGGCTCAGTGGGATTCTAGGTTCCTTGGATGAGGCGTGTTGTCTATAACTTGGATTTTTTTTTTTTTGACACAACTATTTTTGATTGTAGAAATTTAAAAGCCTACTGATTCAAGAACTTTCTAAAGTGTTTCCAGAAGACATGGCCAAGTATCGGAGCATTCGGGGGGAAGATCATCCACCTTCCTAAGTGTGAAGATCCCCACATCCTTTTAATAACCGGACTGACCCGTGAGAAGCTGTGCCTGCCAATGCTGCCTTCCAGCCACAAGAACTGGCCTTGCCCTTACCTCCTGTGTCCAACGTTCGACCTTGTGGGACTCTGGGGCTGGGGGAACAGAGCTGTGCCCCAGCTGTCCCTGCAGCTCTCAGACCCTTGGTGACCCCTTCTTTCTCCAGGGGAACAGGCAGGAAGACAGCCTTGCTGAAATGTGAAGTGTAATTGGGGTTCTACTTGACATTTTCTTTTTGTTTACTCTGTTCTGTTACACTATCCATAAGAGAAAACTTGGTTTTATATTTTACATTTTCAGATGTTGTGCATAAGAACATAACTGTTTCAGTGGATTGCAGCTATACATAATAAAGTCTAAAAGTTTTACACGGCTCATTTCATGTAATTCCTTCTTAAAATCCAGAACAGCATGTCTTGTTCTTGTAGAACCGTCAACTGTTTATCTCCTTAAATGCTATAACAGCCATTAGACAATGTTTTCTTCAGGCGCACACATAGAAGAGCTAAGTGCAGCTGAGAACTCCCCTCTCCCACAGCCCTTCTTAAAGGTGTGTACTAAGAACACAGACTCCTCAGTGTTGGAACCTGCTGCAGAGCAGGGCTTCTCACCTGGTGTGTGGATGGACCTCGGGGGATCTGCTGCTCTCCTGGTCTGTGTAAGGATGGGCCACGAGGAGTCTGCTGCAGCTTCTGCTTCATTTCAGTGCATCTGTGGGCTGGGAGAGCATCAGACGGAGCATCTGAGGCCGGTTTCACGTTTAAGCTGGGCTGGGAGCCTGCTGGCTATTTTTTGCTTCCTTCTAATGATGCTGGATCTGCTTAGGGGGAGGGATAGGTAACAAAGCATTGTAGACTAGGTATTTGAAAGCAATAGTCTATTTTCTCACAGTTATGAGGGCTGGATAACCCCACAGAGGACACTGATAGAAAGGACACTGATTTCTATCAACAGTGGCTTATGTGGTGATCAGAAAGCATGTGTGTCCGCACAGAGAGATAGCCAGGGGTATCATGTAATCAGCGTGCATGTGTTCAGGAAACATTAGCTAGGAGCTTTGTTTTCTGTGTGCATCTGAGAGCTCCTAGGTGGTGATCTGCCTACTGGTCTACTGTTCGGAGGTCACTTCCAGCCCCTGCAAGCTGTGGTGTAGGAGCTCCCAGTGCTTGCTTTCCCAGGCCAGGTCACTACTCTTGCCTGGACAGGCTTGTCTCAGGGTTCCATCTTGGGCCGGGGATCCAGGTCACTCTGTAATCCATACATCCTCCCAAGTGCTTCCGGCCCTTGTCTCAACCAACTTCCTCTTTCCATATGACTTCCTCAGGAGCCTGCACACACATCTGAACCCACCCCAGGCTCCAGTGTAAAGACACTAACGTTAGTTCTCCCCAGACTGCAAGCCACTAGCCTGTTGCAGTCACAGTGCCTAGTCAGGTCTCAAAACACCATGGAGCAGTGTCTTCATTCTCAGCTTGCTTCTCTAACTGTACTGTCATGGTTGTTCCTGTTCCCTGTCAGCAGTTTTCCTTAATGACAGTGGGGGTTATCTTATTATCTAGCAGTTTATTCAGCTGTGCCTTGGTGTCATAAGGACCCTAAAGATGCCTGTGTCCTCCTCCTCTTAGCTGTAAAAAGACTGCCTTACCTGGCACACGGTAAGGACCTGCTTAGGTTTCCAGAGGTGCCCAGAGCAGCCACAGTTGTCTGTACAGGAGGGAGAGATTAGACAGCTGAGATTAGTAAAGGGATGGATAAAGAGGCCATGCTTCTGGGCTTGAAGAAGCAGCCGTAAGCTAAGGAAGCTTGGCACGAACCCTCTAGAAGCTAAAAAAGAGAATTTCCCCCCAGAGTCTCCAGAAGTATAGCTCTAACGTCACCCAGATTTAAAAGCTTCCAACCTCCAGAGCTGTGGGTGACAGTCCTGTTTGTGTGTGTGCCAGTGAAAGCCACAGTAGGAAATGACCTGTGCAGGTGTGAGGTCAGACCCGTGCTAGACGACACAACCTAAGCACTGGCCTTTGAAGTTGTACTTAAGTTTAACTTGCTTCTAAGCTCTGTCATATCTCTTTAACCAAAGGTTTTCCCAAACACTTCATAGATAGAAAAATGCCATCCCAAAAACATGTAGCTGAGATACTGGAAATAAATGAGCAGATCAGAAAAGATCAAATTTTGATAGGTTTGGGATTTTCTTGTACCTTCTCATCTGAGGTCAAAGTATAGCTCAAGATTGTAGGCAAGGCTCCTAGGAGGGAAAAGTGAGGTGGCCAGGATTCTTGCTCCCTGCCTTGAGTATCCTGGGGTTACCTTGACAGAGACAGCTTGAGCCTGGTGCCTTTCACACTGATCCTCCCACTGCTTTGGAGGCTGGACCTCCCTAACCAAGGTGTGGCCAGGCCTCCTCCTGCTGCAGCCTTTCTTGTCTGTCACAGCTGCAGATGTGCCTGAGCTTCAGGGCACAGCTCCACTGCATTACCCTCTTCTACGTGGCCTTCCCTGGGTCTCCTAAGGATGCGGTCTTTGCACACAGATCATGTGATCCAGTCCTCGATTTTCACATGATATCTGCAAGGATACTTGATTGTCAGGGGATGTACTTCTGAGGGGCCACCACCCGGTCTGCCACACTGTTCTTTTAGCAGCTCTGGCCATGCAGTGCCTGGCTTTGGAGGCTTGTGTCCAGTCTCATTCTGGTGCTGCCTTACCTGTATTTTCTCGCCCATCTGAGGAGTCAGCCTGCTCTTGCCAGTATCCTGCTCTACCCAGGGCAGGTGGCTCAGGGGTGGAGAGGAATGGCTGAGGACAGCAAGCACACTACAGGCAGGTCTGTACAGAGAACATTTGATATGCCTTTCATGGGAGGAAAGAAAGTGTGGGAGGCAGTGAAAGCCACAGCCCGAGAAAGCAGGAATCCTTGCAGATGGTCTTGCTGTACACATACCAAGTAAAAACCTCAGTACCGCTGATTTTCTGCGGGTGGGACAGGCAGCATAGGGACAATGAGGCCACGAGTGAAGGGCAGCCAGCTTGGTTTGGACAGCTGGGCATGGGCAGAATGCACCTGGGGAACCTGTGGGGGAGGGGCACACAGACGCACATTGGCCACTCTAGCCAAACCAAGAGGCATATTGGCTACCACTTTAGCCAAACCAAGATGCTCACACTGAGCCTTTGGAAATATCTGCCCATGAAGGCCTGAATTCCCTCCTTGGGCAGTAGCCCTCCCCCTCCCCGCTCTGTGTGAACGAATGTCAAGGCTCGTTTATGATAAACATGGATTAGGCTTGACGGACAGCTCTGCCATATTGATTTGAGAACAATTTCCAAAGGCATAGATAATGGGCTGTATCTTTTTGTTACATGCGTGGTAAACACAAATGAGATGCACACACGTATGTCATTTTAAACATGTCGGCATGTGGGAAGAGCTGCTGGAATCCAAGGGCTGACTGGCAGCTATTTTCATAAACCAGGCTGTCTGCTGTCTGCACAGCTCTGTCCCCACACAGGCAGATTCGTTGTTCTACAGGGGCAGAGGTTTTGCATGTGTGTGTATGTCAGCTCATGTACAGACTAAATGGAATGACAATTTCATCACAGGAGTAGTTTCTGGTCCACGTGTGTAGAAAAGATGTTATTATTTTAAAGAGCCTGGAAGTAACAGGGCGTAAACCCAGGTGGGCTGATGTGTCTGTGTTTGTGTGGCTGGCTGGGAGGGCTGGGTTTCCCATGCCATCCTCAACTCTCTCCTCCAGGTTGTCTTTACCATATCCTGGAATCTTGCCTGCTTGCTGACTGCAGGAGTTTCCCAGAACAGCAAAATAAAGAGCTCCCCCTACCCCAACCCCGCCAACAGAGGCACAGCAAGGCATCCTCAGGAGTTGAAATAGAAATGCTCACTCCTCTAAACTAATCCTGAATCTGTGGGTGTGGGGTCTCCATGCTGACTTGCTTGGGATTGTCTGAGTGGGCACAGTCTGGGGTCCAGAGTGTCCATCACACTTGAGATCCTTCAAAGTCCATGTGGCTCATGCTGATCTTTACAACTGATCCTAATACTTCTGCTGTCATTGGATCTAGTCTCAGCTCCTCGCTTATGAGGCAGACGCTCACTCTTGATGGTGCCACCAGGGAAACTGACACCGGCTATCTTGTCCTGAGGAGGCCAAGTATCACCACTGCACAGAGGCCTTAGGTCTGTCACTAACTCTTTCCCACGATGACAGAGCCAGTGACACTTGTCATCCTTTGCCAGGCACCATGAGTGGCAACTGTTATTCCACGTAATCCTCAGGCTCTTCGAGGTTCTCTCTCCCCTCACAGAGGTAGCCAGAGACCAGGATGGATTTTTCTGATTCACCTCTGAGTGAACTGCAGGCAAGATTTCTGTATGTTCTGAGAAGACCACCCCCCTCACCTGACAGGAGGGTGCTGTAGTAGGAGGGAGGAGCCAGCAAGGGTGGGAAACAGTGCTGATGGGAGATGGGGCACCGCCTGCCTTCCTTAGGCTGGGGGATCGTGGGTGGCAACTGTAATCACATATGAGCCAGTGCCACCTTCCTTTCAAGAGGCCTCTAAGTGCTGTCTGTCCTGAACTTACCACTTAGAACTGCAAAGATGTGGCGGGCAGAATGTGCTAGCACAGTCATTCATGAGGAGAATGAACAGCACACAAGTGACATTGGTCACCACTAGGAGGCTGGCATTCTTTCCAGCTGCAGAGCATGCGCTAAAGGGGACCCCAGAGAGCCCCATTTTGTCCCTGTGCTCTAGGTCCTGTTCTGGTTCATAAGGTGGTCTGTAAAGAACAGAGCTAGAGAAAGTACTACCGATATGAATGATTTCAACATAGCCATGAATCCACATGGATTCACGAGCACGTGTGTATACACATATACACATATGTGTATACATATATGTACAGATGAGTATATGAATATACATATATACACATGCATGTATTTATAAGCTCTCTCAGGTTATTCACATGTGATGCGTATGATCATGGATGCTCACTTTTTTTTTTGGTGTCTGCAGTGGTATGGCATAGTACTTTTTTTTTAATTTTATTTTTTTTTTAATTTTTCCTACTTTATTTACATTTCAAATGTTTCCCTCTTTCCAGATCTCCCCTTTGGAACCTCCCCATTTCCTCCCCCCTCCCCCTGCCACTATGAGGGTATTCTCCCACACACCCACACACCCACTCTCGTCTTCCCTCCTCTACTGGGGGCTCTAACACTCTCAGGCCCAAGGGCCTCTCTTCTCCCTGATGGCTAACAAGACCCTCCTCTGCCACATATGTGGCCAGCACCATGGCTTATGCTCTAAGATCAAGAATCGACAGATGGGACCTCACAAAATTACAAAGCTTCTGAAAGGCAAAGGACACTGTCAATGGGACAAAACGGCAACCAACAGATTGGGAAAAGATCTTTACCAATCCTACATCCGATAGAGGGCTAATATCCAATATATACAAAGAACTCAAGAAGCTAGACTCCAGAGATCCAAATAACCCTATCAAAAACTGGGGTAGAGAGCTAAACAGAGAATTCTCAACTGAGGAAACTCGAATGGCCGAGAAGCACCTAAAGAAATGTTCAACATCCTTAGTCATCAGGGAAATGCAAATCAAAATAACCCTGAGATTTCACCTCACACCAGTCAGAATGGCTAAGATCAAAAACTCAGGTGACAGCAGATGTTGGCAAGGATGTGGAGAAAGAGGAGCACTCTTACATTGCTGGTGGAAATGCAAGTTGATACAACCTCTCTGGAAATCAGTTTGGCAGACCCTCAGAAAAATGAACATAATACTACCTGAAGACCCAGCTATTCTACTCCTGGGCATATACCCAGAAGATGCTCCAACATGTAATAAAGACACATGTTCCACTATGTTCATAGCAGCCATATTTATAATAGCCAGAAGCTGGAAACAACCCAGATGTCCTTCCACAGAGGAATGGATACAGAAAACACAACGGTACATTTACACAATGGAATACTACTCAGCTATTAAAAACAATAACTTCATAAAATTCGCAAATGGATGGATCTTGAAAACATCATTCTGAGTCAGGTAACACAGTCACAAAATAATGAACATGGTATGTACTCACTGTTAAGTGGTTATTAGCCCAAAAGTTCGAAATACCCAAGAGTCACTCCACAGCAACAGTAGGGCTGAGTGTGAGGTCCCAGATGGAGGACTTGGAGAAGGGACTGAGGAGCTGAGGGAGTTTGCATCCCTAGGAGGCAGCAACAGTGGCAACTGGCCTGACCCTCAATACTCCTGGAGACTGATCCACCTACCAAAAAAATACACCTGGAGGGATGCTCACTTCTATGTGAATATGTGCATATGGACACCTATAGAAACGTGTGCATATACTCATGATCTTGTTCTGTTGCCACACACACATGAACATATGTTCAAATGCTTACTTTCTGTGGATATATGTACAGACATAAGCGCGTATGCATTCATGAGTTTGCTCCGTTGGAATGTCCTCATACGGATGCACATGAACATACATGCTTGCTCTCTGTGTGTATGTGCATATGCGTGTGTAGCTATCCGATCAGAGAGTGTGGTCTGAAGGCTGCAGAGGATGGTGGATTCCCCTCTGTACTCAGTTGAGTAGTAACATCTCAAGTTCAAGTCCACCTGAAACCCGGATGAGGATTCGAAGCTGTAAATAGACACAATTCTTACGTTAAATGAGGTCAGTCTAGGACAGGGCCAGCCATAAACATAATGACTTCTATCCGAGGGAAGGTGGAACAGATGAGCACCCGCAAGCCAGAGGCTCCAGACCAAGAAGCACACTGCTCGTGTCTTTGTAGAGCACAGCCTACTGACTGTTGAGGGTACACTGCTGACCTCCGGAAGCAAGATGGAGTTTCTGTTATTCCATGTCTCCTGGGGTGTGAAATCTGTCACAAGAAGCCACACCAAGTCTGAGGAGAACAAAGTGTGTGATGGCACAAGCTGCAGTGGCAGAAACAGGAGGCTCTATTCAAATGTTCCACCTTCTGAGAGAAACACCACAGGCCCCACCCACCTGGAGGTCACAGCCAAGGCCTGAGCTTAGGAACCCCACACACCACAGCACTGGCTGTATTTCTTGGTGATTCTCTGAACTTCTTGCTAAACTGGAACTATCTTTTTTTATTACATTCTGGTCTTGATCTGGGGGTTACCAGTAAAAGCTTGCCTGGTTTGGCTAGGTGCCTGAGACCTCACCACTTCCGGCTCTCAGAGAAAGGATTGGTGATGTGGTCCAAAGAACCCTGTTGAGCAGGACAGCCTGCTGAGGGGAGTGGCCTGTGCAGAGGGGAGTGGCCTGTGTAGAGGGGTGTGGCATGGAGTTGCTGCAGGCTTTAGTCAGGATCCACCCGGGGCTGCTTTCAGGGAGAACACCCACACAGGATGGCTGGAGGGAGGGCCGACCCCACTCCTCTCTAGAGTCTCATCAGCATCAGTCAATCAATGACAACGGATCTCTGACTAGCCTTTCTGCTTCCTTCACGTTTCTCTTGAGTGAAGGCTGGTCCTGGTTCACAGAGATATTGTAGGACAATTTTTTGCACAACACACATCCAACCAACCCACAGGCTGGACACAGCATTGGCTCTGTGAGGTGAGGATGATGCTGTGTGGGTCCCAAGATGCCAGACAATGCCCTCTATAAGCTGGTGCATAGGTTGCTGTGTTATTTTCCCAACTGACCGCAGCACGAACTGTAAGGCAGGAAGAAGACAGACTGGCACGGCTGTGGTCTGGATGCAGACACCTGGGGTTACAGGGGTGTAGCGCTTGTTAGTTTTATGAGGACAGGAAGGACAGCAGCCGATGCCACTGATCATGAGAGGAGGCCCTTGTGAGCACAGACTGAGGAGACAATGGGTTAAGGATAGAATATTGATTTCTGGCTTTTGTTTACAGCATCGTCTGGTTCAGAATCAGCCTTCAAGCAGAGCAGCCGATTGGTGGGGTCACCACTGTGGGCGTTTCCAGCCCTGCCACATGGCTGGCCTTCTCAGGTTCAGCTGAGCCCCCCTCTCGGTCCCCTCTTTGCAGGCGCCTGCTCAGCACTTGCTCCTCTTGTTTGCTTTGGCCCCGACTCTCTGCACTTGTTCTTCTGCTCCTGCAGTTGATTCCTGGGGGTTTTAGGATCATCTCACTTCCTGATGCCCCTCTCCCTGACCAGCAGTTAAGGTGACTGAGTACTGTGTAAGGACGGGAGGACTCTTATGCAGGAGGCATGTCCAGCCCTGAGGTATGTTTGAGGATAGTACTCTCAACATGACTTGGGCAACGCTTGTTTACAACAGATTCAGGAGCAGTGTCCACGAAGGTTTTGGGGAGTGAAAAGCTTCATGTGGAGGCTTGAAGAGATGACTCAGTGGGCAACATGCTTGTCAACAGGCCTGAGGACTGGGATGCCTAATGCCTGCTCTGTGCAATGGCTGGTCCATCTCACAAGGCGGAGATGGGATTTCAGGATAAATTGACTAATAAGACAGTTTGTGTCTCAGTGAATGAGGTGTAGAACAGTCATAGAAGGCTCCCCAGGCCAGCCTCGGCCTCCATACAATCAGACCTATATGTGGACATCCACCTGCACACACATGCACCCATACACATGTGAGCATGCACACACACATACACACATGAAAAATAAAAGAAACACAGCAGTTACCCAGCACAGGGTCGTCCACACGTATGGTGTCCATGCTACAGCCCACGGCTCACGGAGTGCAAGGGAGGGCAGAGGTGTTATGTCCCCCAGGTCTTCTCCTGGTAGCAGAAATACACACTTTGGCCAGCCACAGCCTTTCCTGGCTGCCTTCGCCTTTGCTTGTGTCCACCATAGCCCTAAGTGAGGGGTACAGATGCTGGCCCAGGTAAGGTACAATCAGACAGAAAGCAAGCAGGGTGCGCGCCTTCTCAGTCTGGGACAGGAGAATACCTTGGAGGTATAACATTGCAAGGATCTTCCTGACCCCTTGGGCTGTTGAGTGGGGAAAGCCAGGGCTAGCCCACAGCGGGCATCACCCACTGTTACAGTGGGCTCTCCTGAACCTGATCTTCCAGGGTTGGACCTGGTAAACTTCCCCCTCTTTTCTTCAGCCACTACTGTCTGTCCCTTCCTTGCGGTTTGAAGTGTCTTCCTCCTCTTTCTTAGGGATGGTCTCTGTAGATGCCTAACCCCTGCCCACCCCATCCCCACTGGCTGGCATCTGCAGTCTCACACTGTCTCTTGCCTTCTCTCTTACCTCTTTTGTCCCTTTCCTGAGACCTCCTGGGGACTAAGAATGGAGGAGACTATCCCCTCCACCCTCCTTCTTCACCCCATTGCTCAACCCTTAACCCCCTTCCCAGAGTATTTGGGGCAGACATATATCTTAAGGTGGCCCTTGGACAACCAGTTAGTTCAGTTGGTTATGCAGGTCGGAGCATCAGTGTCCCAAAGAGACATTAATGCAGCATCCACCCATTCCATCCAAAGCAGCAGCTGGGGCCCAGAGTGCTGCTCAGTTACGACTCAGAGGCACAAAGCAAGACAACAGGATGACGTCTTGCGTCCACTGCTGTCTGGCTGCTCTAGGTGAGGAGCATGAGTGAAACCGGAAGGCTACTGTTCCAACGTGCACTGCACCCTGCTGTGAAAGCTAATTGTTTTGCAGGAGTAAATGGCTACTGGCTGTTCTCACCGCTCTTATTAATAACCATTTATTAGCTGTCCACGGTGAGCAGCCAAGGTCTGAGTCAGCACATGGAGCTGAGCCTCCTATTTATCCAGCACGGTTTTCAGGGCATTGATTTGAGCCTGTTTTTTTTTTTTTTTTTTTTATTGTTCCTCTTGTCGAGTTTAAGTAGACCTGTGTTTGTACAAATGCTACACCAGGCAGATACAGATTGCACTGAAGAGAATTCCGTCCCACACATCCTCTTTGCATGTGAAGGGCATTCAGGATGCAGCATTCAGGAACCCCAGACCCATTCTTTCCCTGCTATGCATGCCTCCAGAATACCAGCAGTGCTAGAGGCATCCATGCAGGTTCCTATTTATCAGCACGCAGAAAGAACGACATGATGCATGTCGGTCAGCATTTCACTTTTTCACTTCCAATGTCTGTAGAATAAATAAGACAGATTCAGGTGTCCAGCTGTACCTGGTATTTAGTCTTCTTCACAGAGCCTCTGGCTTTGCTCTGGCAAACAATGGTGAGGGTCTTCCCCACCCCCCTCTGTGTATGTGTGTATCAGAAGACAACCGTGGCTGGCATTTGATTCTTCAGGGATGTTTACCTTGTTTTATCAGATCTCCAGTCTAGAACTTTCCAAGCAATCTAGGCTGCGCGTCTTTAGTACCTGGAGGCCTTTGTTGGGCCAGGTCTTCTTCCTCTGGGTACCTCACATCTGTCACATCTGTCAAGTGGCACAAACTCCATCATATTTCAGGATAGGCCAATTTTTATAGAAATGCAGATAGTTTGTAATTCAGATCTGAAACTTAGGCTCATGAGGCCAATGGGCAGCACCCAGGAAATGTGGCCACGAGCTGGGATGCTATTGTTGGTATTTGGCTCAACACCCACCATAAGCTCCTATGTGCATGCCGTTGGCTGAGAATGCTTTTTCCTGCTACACATATTTGACTTCCCAGAATGAGATCCCATGGGTGTTATGGACTCCCCAAGGCCCTAATGAAAAACTGCTTTGGAAGTCACCAAGGTGACACAGTTTCCTTGGCTAAAACCCAGGAATCACTCTATACATGTATCACCAGATCCAGGGTTTGGAGAAAACCTTGGGACTATGCTGATTGATTGGCTGGCCCTTTGATTCTGTGGCCTTAGGCAGGGAAGAGAGTCCTGGCTTCATCTGATACTTGTACAGGTAGGAGCCAGCACTACTGTCTCCTCTTGCAGGGGTGGCCCTGTTGGACTGTACACTCTTATCTACGACACTGCCCAGCTTCTTGGTAGGCAGAGCAGAGAGCAGCTGCTTTGTGAGGAGAGTGACAGCTCAGGCACAGTCTTTGTGGTCAAGACTCTCTGGGAGGGCATGGCATAATCCTGAGCCCACCAACCCAATGTGATTGACAGCTGTTTATGAGCACAGTGCTGAGTGTTTGCTGAGCCTGCTTGACCTTGGGAAGGAAGTGCCTGATATTTACCAGGGAATGCCCTCCCATTAATTCTGTGAAATGAAACCTGGCAGAGGCATCGCAGAGGGAGTCCGTTCTCTGTTCCCTTTGGACCATTGTTTATTCCCAGTCTCACATGCTCCCCATCCACCATTGCTGCTGCCATCAGAATTTCAGCCACAAAAGGGAAAATACTTAGTTATGGGTGACCGAACCTCATGCATGGAGAGCATCACTCCTGAAGGGTGGGGGATATTATTGTTAGAATAAATTTTGTGACCATAAAATGTCGCTTATTATTAAATAGTTTGCAAGAATATTTTATAGCAGAGAGTTAGTTGCCACATTCGTTGGTTGATGGGTTTGGTGTGTATAATGATTTTAAAGCTGCGTGTATTGCCGATACCCCACACATAGCTGTGCCATACGAAAGAAAAAAAATATTTTCTGTTTCCTAATACTTAAAGTAGAAGGTTAAGTCCGTGGCTTACAGATTAGAGATCAACATCAGATGGACAGGTTCTCCTTAACACTTTCCTACAGTGTTGCTGTGTTTAATTCTGCCTAATGTTTTCATGTATATATTTTCTGCTTTCTATTTCTCATATCATTTTGTGCATTGATGACTAATTAATAATACAGTCATATAGAGCGTGCATGCCAGACAGATGAACGTTCACGAGTTATCTATAGGGTCTGTGCTACACAATCCACTGTAAGTCTGAGTTATCCCTTGACAAAAAGCAGACTGAACCTTAGAAGTCCCGGGACTGTTTTCTGACTACCTCCTTTCACTCCTCCACTGTGGGGTGGCTACTGAGACCTGCCCTTTGTAGGTAGTACTTGGGATTCAAATCCACCGTCTCCTTCCCCCTAGGAGATGAGCCATGCGGCTTCTCACAATTGCTGCTTCCAGGGAGGGTCAATATGAGTGTTGCTCCTGTACTCATGTTCCTGGGGTCCACTTGGTCAGTTCCCCTTCTCTGACCGCCTATCCACTTTCTCCAGCTCTGTTTTAGGGTTGGTGGATCCTGCTGTTTTGGATAAATATCATCAGTGTGAGTTCAAAAGCAAAGGGAGTCCTTAGTTCTTGGTGTCGATCATGTATGTGGCTTTCTGACTCTGGGAGGAGCTTGTTGGAGGACCATATGACAAGGTGGCTCCCTCATATGTCAGCCCCTGGATACGAAGTTAGAGAAACTCAGCAAAGGAGCTTCTACCAAAGCTAAGATTGCCCCAAGAGGAGTCAGTTGGCAGGAAAAGGAGGCATTAGAGGAAGCTTAAAATTAAAGGCACCGGTAATTTCATTTCATAAAAATCTTGGAGCTTGGTTCTCCTGAGCTCAGCAGCAGGCCTGGGCTGAGGTCTTGGACAGCTGGATCCTAGTCCTCAGGATTTCCCATAGCACCACTCTGGTCTCTTTTCTGGAGGAGGGAGAAACTTTGAGCTCCTGGCATTTGACTCTTAGTTTGCCCCCTGCGAACCTTGCCTCTGCAAGGATCTGAAATCCAGGTATGGGAAGTAGAAGGGTTCTGTCCCGGGGTCGGAGAAGAACAGCACCTTGCTGATGAATCAGCCCTGGATATCCTTGCCTGGGCCCCAGCAGCCATGCTTCCTGCTCTAGGACCCATTTGGAGACTAAACCCCAGGTATTTCTGCCAGCCATTGGGCTGGAGTTCTGTCCTGCAGCTAGCAAGCACCTGCTATGGGTTGGGTTGTGTCTTGTAGAAAACATAGTGTTGCCCTAAGCTTGGCTGTTATCAGTGGGACCTTCTTTGGAAACAGGATCTTTGCAGACATAGCCATGCCATGATGAGGTTAGAGTGCCTTGGAACCAGAGCAAGGCATGGGGAGGATAACGTAAGGTCAAACGGTGTGGGGGGAGGCCATAGGCTGCAGAGTGGGACTGAGTTGGACTTCAGTGAGCCAGGGGTGCAGGGCTTGCTGGCCCAGCCAGAACCATGAAGAAAGCCTAATAAACATCTGCTTAGTACACATAAGCCTCCTGAGTCAGTCAGTCTGTTTATCTATCTATCTATCTATCTATCTATCTATCTATCTATCCATCTCTCTCTCTCTCTCTCTCTCTCTCTCTCTCTCTCTCTCACACACACACACACACACACACACACACACACAGGGAATAAAATCAAAAGAAGTGAGTGGGTGCGTAAATGAATGAGCTTACCCATAGGCTTCTCCTACATCCCCAGAAGATAAAACTAAGTGTTCAGCTTTTCATGCTGACTATGTTCTGGGGGAATAAGAAACAGAGAATCTGGTAAAGATGCTCAGAATAGTGCCCTCCAACGTTTAGGAAAACACATGCTGCTTGCTTTGCTATTTCTAGCAAAAATATCCTTGCAAGGTAGCAAAACCCACTCAGGATACACACTGGTCAGCTGTTTGGCTCAGAACATTAACTATAGTTGTGAAAACAAAGTAATATAGACTATGTATTAGTATAAAGACACACAGTTTTAGTAGTGTTTACTGCGATTGTTCTGATTCTAATATTCATGACAATTAAACTTATTCATTCCTGAACCTCATGGTGTTCCTTCTATTACCATTTAACACAATTGCTTCTACCTGTCATGGCTTCCCTACCTCATGGTGGGGGATGAGTAGATGTGTGTGTGTGTGTGTGTGTGTGTATGTGTGTGTGTGTGTCCATCCATCCAGGAAAATTATCACGCAGCACTTGAAGTGAGTGAGAATCTATTACCAAAAATTATAAAGATCTAAGTATTGTCTCATTCACTGACTAGAAAACATGTTACAAAATGTAATGATGGATCCAAGTGAGGCTGTGTAATGAGCCCCAAGCAAAGACAAGTCCTGTCTCTGTGAGTGAGACGCATTCAGACACAGTTTAGCCCATCCTTAGACACTATTTGGTCTTGATGCCACTGAACCAGAAGAAGGCTTCTTTTGTTCTTGGGGTATGGGAGGACTTGAATGGAGGGGGGGAGAGGGAGAGGGAGAGGGAGAGGGAGAGGGAGAGGGAGAGGGAGAGGGAGAGAGAGAGAGAGAGAGAGAGAGAGAGAGAGAGAGAGAGAGAGAGAGAGAGAGAGAGAAAGAGAGGGGACAAATGAGCCATGGTGGGTGAAATCGCTCTGCAGTCTGGTCCTCAAAAATTTGCTGTGACCTTAGGAGTCTTGGACTGATGAGAGGGGACCTGGAGGAGGGGTTTTTAGTAACCCTTTGATCCTTTGTCCTATGAGGTCCAGTGGAGGAGATAGGAGACTTTTCTTCTTTTACTTATTTTATTTTTAACAAATCTTTTACATTCTCTATGTAATTTCAAAGATGTATTATCCTGAAATAGCTCAGTGACTATTGGATATGAAATTCCTGGAAATAGAAAGGATGGAAAAATGGTTTTGAGATGATCATCCTGAGGACAATGGCAGTGGTTCTGGCGGGCTGCAAGACTCAGGTAAAGGGATGTTGGCTTTTCACAAGCCTACAGACTATGAGTCAAGCTGGAGACCAATGAGATTTCGGAAAGGCTTTGTGCAGGCATGCATGGCATAAGATTATCGCATTGTCTAAGTTATCCAACTGAAATTATAGTAGCAAAAGATTGGGGCTATAGAAAAACATTTCTTTCTTTTCTTGTTTTTTGCAGATGGGAAACTGAAGTTGGAAACTTTATGTTTAACTTATTATGAGTTTATTATACAGTGTGTTATTCTCCATCCATCCATCTGTCCATCTCACTTATACCATTCTATCCATTAATAGACGGAGTTCAACCCATTCCATCCCTCTCTTCCTCCTTCTACTATTCTGTCAACTAATGGTTGACATTAAATCCATCCATCCATCCATTATCCATCCATCCATCCATTATCCATCCATCCATCCATCCATCCATCTCCATCCATCCATCCATCTCCATCCATCCATCCATCCATCCATCCATCCATCCATCCATCTCCATCCTTCCATCCATCCATCATCCATCCATCCATCCATCCATCCATCCACCCATCCATCCTTCATCCACCAGTGGATGGGATTCAATCACATGTCTGTCCACCCACCATCCATCCTATTCTGTTTACTTATGTGTAGAGTGCAATCTATGCATCCATCCATCCATCCACCCACCCACCTACCTGCCTATTTATACTTACTGAAACAAGTCAATATATCTGAGGTATGTATACACATCACCCATGGTTTCAACATGCCACCTGACAGAACTGTTCAGAAGGCAGAAGGCTGACTAGTTTGGGTTCCTGTGAAGTTCTATCTCTCCATGCCTAACCTCAATCCTTCTATCGTTCATCTCCATGACTTTTATATAAATTATGTTACATCAACCCTTCTAGGTATCATTTGGACTACAATTGGACTACATTCTAATACATGTGTGGTACTGAGCTGCTAAGAGACCTAAATGCTGTGGTTCTTATGGATCTAAAAATCGAGTAACTAATACAGAAGAAAGCATTGGAAGTTTATAAAAATGCTACAAGTAACCAGACCCTGACTCCTCTACCTCTGCCCCTGTGCAGCCAACATAGTCCCCTTAGCACTGGATCTTGTGTCACTCTTAAGACTCCTCCCAAGTGACATCATTCTGTACTTGGGTCTCAGGATTTTGTATAGAGTGGCAGATACACTGGAGCCATATGGACTTTTGGAGACCCTTTAACCAGAGTCCTCTGCACTGTACTGGGTTTTTCCTGTACTTAACTAGAAGGTTCTTTCTTCCTCTATTCCCTCTCCATCACCCATTACCCACAGAGTCTTTCTCCTCCCAACTCCAGAGGCAGTATTTAGCCTCTGCTCTCCAACAGGTCGCTGGTTTTTCTACTGGAGGTTCCCATGAGACCAGGTGCTGCGCAGAACCACGGTGAGGCCCCTCCTCTGTCTCTGTCTGCTACAACCTTTCCTTTCTTGGTGTCCCGAAGGCTTTCCATGTGTTATACGGTCCTCTGTGTTCCATACCAGTCATGACTTCCTGTTCATTTCCTTGCTTGTCATATCTCTCTTACTTGAGAATTATTACTATCCATAGGCTCCAGTGTTGGTCAGTGTCTCTGATCCTACCCCTGGTACTGTGTAGTGGCTTTCTGCCCCAGTCTTCTTACTGCACTGCAGAGTAGGCATGGGTGATAGAGTCTATGGGGGACAGATGCCTCGCACCCTGCCTGAAGCCCACAAAGACATTATTTTGCAGCGCTTTGACAACTGCAGGTGGTGGCTCACAGGAGCATGATGCTGAGGACTGCTGAAGGGTCGAGCAGATATTGATCCATTTCATCCTACAAGGAAATACATTTGTCCTCATTACGCAAGTGGAGAAACTGAGGCCAAGAGTTGATTAAAGGACTGGCCCAAATCACCCAACTTATGAGTTCTAGAGCCATGCTGTGAAGTCAGGGAGTGTGGTACTGAAAGACGAAGGCCATGTGTAGCCCACTCTTCCTCTCACTTCAGCTAAGCTCCCGTGATCCTTCCCAGCATCACAGCTTGTCTTGGCTCTGCACTGTACTCTGCCTCACATCTCCCCCTCTCTAACCTCTTGGGACTATCCTTCCTCACATCTTGGCACCACACCCCTGGTGATGGTTAATCTTGGCTGTCAATTTGTGTGGATCTGGAATCACTTAAGAGATAAGTTTCCTGGGTAACACTTAGGTGATTATGTAGATTAAGATCATGCGTGTAAGGGATTTTCTTAATCACCTTCACTAAGTAGAAAGACACATCTAAACGTGCATAGTGCCTTCCAGCAGCGACCCAGATACAAGGAAATCATCAGGCAAAAGGTGTTGGCTTCTTGCCAGCTTTATCTTTTCCAGTGAGTTCATCGACCCTGTTGGCAACCGTTCATCCTTTGCTGCACTCTCCAAGATTCTTTGGGTTTCAGTGGACTGAAGACCGGAGGCTCCCCAGGAATCTTTTGTGTCTTTATGGCCAGATGAGAGACTCTTAAGACATGTGCCTTGCTGCCCAAGCAGCAACTAAGTTGTGAAGGTAGCCGTTGGGTCCTCTAGATCACATCATGTAGGCCAATCTAATGTGCAACCCGCTTAAGTATATTTGTTTCTCTTGAGAACCCTGGATGACACATCTCTTGGATTTCCTTCTAAGCAGAAAGGATTGTGAGCTTCAGAGCAGAGTGCTTCGAAGGCACTTGTGACTTAATTCATAATTCTTCATAATACCTGTCACATAGACCCTTCATAGGTCCACAATATCCATTCACATATTGGTGTGGATGGTTACAGGAGACATTTTCTTTGTGTTGATTTTGCAGGGGATGATAAGAAGTTGTACTTGCATATGTAAAGTAGTCAATGAAGGCAATTATGTGGATAATTTAGAAAGAATATAGCATTTTTTGGAGGGTGGGAGGAGAGATCAATTATGTAGATTTATCTGATAGGAATTTGAAAATCATCATTATCCACATGCAGGCATAAGTGCTCATTTCTCTCTGAGTAGGTCAAAAAGAGCCTGAGTCAGCAGCTCCATTCTCACTGTGGCCTGGAGGCCCGTGGGATGCGTGCAGTCCTGTGCTCTGGTTTTTCTCTGGACTGACATAGCTGGGCTGGCCTGGGTTATATAACCAGCCTTCTGGCGTGTATCATATATACTCTGGATCTCAGAACTCCAAGTCTTAGCATCAGCTTGTGTTTTCCCTGAGTGTTTTCTGCATTCGGTGAGGCCGTAAACTCCCTGAAGATCCATGTCTTGCCTTCTTGGCTCTTGTGTCTAAGGCTTGGTCTATGATGTCCAAATTAGCATGTGATGAGGGTATGCTGAACCCCCCCATCACTGTTTCCTAAAAGCAGCGATACTCTTCCAGCTGCTTCTCCAGGTCTCTGCAGAACTAACTCCTGATAGTCACTATCTCCAACTACTACATTAAAAGGGCCTGACATGACCTAGCAGAGGTCTGGAGGTGGCCACTTACACCCCTCCTCCAGCTCGCCCAGATGAGACCAGGTGCTGTGCAGAAAATGACTCTGAGGATGAACAGTGGGAACCTCACTATGATGTTCTGGGGATCGGCCAAGCAACCAATGAGGTGGCGTGTTGGTTAGACATCTCTTTCAGTTGTTTGTGTTGTAGAGAAAGATCGCTAAGAAAGCCACAGTGTTTATTAATCACAAGTGTTAAAGATCAAAATAGATCAATTCTTGAATCAATCTTAAAGGCGATTACTTTCTAAGCCGAGATTGATGAGATGTCTACTGTGTGAGAGATACGGTCACACCGAAGGAGAAGCTTAGAGCATCAGTGCCAGCAGACTATGGGAGCTCACTGTGCATGCGCTATTTCAAGTCTGCCTGGCCTTGGAGATGCTTTCAGAAGACTTTGGTGGACCATCCAGCACGAGTGATTTCTTTTTTTTCAGTCAGTGACAGGATCTCCAGAATATTCTAAGACCTGAAATGAGGTAATCGCAAGGTTTAAGACTCTGCTCAAATGTCGCCAGCCCCGTGGGAAGCATCGGTGTGAAGACGCTGAGTCAGCACTTGGAGAAGGAGTGGGGCTAAATTTGGAGATTTTGCCTCAGTCAGTATGAAATTTTCAGGAGTTGCTCCTGAAGCCTTGGTGACCTGGTTTCATCCAAGTTAGAATATCAAAAGGAAAGTGAAGAGCTGTAAACTCTTGGGTCATCATTGTCTAGGTGGGTCTCTGAGATCAGTCAACACTACAGAAAGATAGCGGCCCCGGCTTGTCGAGGTCACGTGGTGCTTGACTCCGCTCTAAGTACAATAATGTGTTCCTGTATAACACCCCAAAATATCACTTAAATATGGAAATGGACTAGATTAAAATATCCATGGGTACTCCCCTTCTCACATTCAAAGTCTCCATTAGAGATACACACAGGTATGTTAGGGACGCAGTGACTGCTGGGTCCTGATGCTGCCGGAGCCAACTCTGAATGTTGGCATGGCACCCCTGCCCCTGTGTTCTATGCAAGGCTCACTGAAGAGAGCATCTCACCAGCCACTTTTCCCCTGGTTGCTTCTGCCTCCCACCCTACCTTACTTCTCCTTCAGAGAAAAAGGCCTTTTAAAATATATTTATGATTTTTGACAGTAAGGGCAAGTATGAATTTAGCTGTGTGCTCTTATGTGTAGCATCTGTAACGTATTTATTCAGGTTGTAGATATTCCTAAACAGAGAGAAATAGTATCAGGGCATCAAATATTAACACCACATCCATACTGAAGTGTACCAAGCACAGCAGCCATGTTTTAAACCCTGCGATGGCTCTGGCTTTTTCATTATTCCATGGACATAGAATATTGGACAATGTTACTTTCTCCAAGTCCCATCCATTTCAGAACATCTTAGCTGTATGGAAAACATTTTCCACCTTTTCTAGAGTGAATGATTTTTTTTTTCTTCTTCTATTTCCTACTGGTAAGCAAATTTGATGTTTTCTGAGTCACAGGAAAACCTATCCAAGAATTTCAAGGTGTGTAGAAGATGCTTGTGGCCATCCACAGTAGTCTGGCTGTGAGTGGCCTTTGGTGCTTCTGATGACACAGATGTGACTGTGTCAACCTCTTGCTGCCATAACCATCGCTCCACAGGTGCCCTTCTCCCATCCAGGGGGTGAATAGCAAGGAGAAAATGATTATAACTAGTGAGACGAGTTTCATACTTCTGTACTTCTGTAACTGCGTGTGTGTGTGTGTGTGTGTGTGTGTGTGTATGGTTGTATGTGGTTGTGTGTAGTGCGTATGTGCTTCTGTGTGTGCTTGTGGTTGTGTGTGTATCTCTCTGTGTCTGTATGTGTCTGGATATGTGTGTGGATGAATGTCTCTGTGTGTGTGTGTGTGTGTGTGTGTGTGTGTGTGTGTGTATGTGCAGGCCAGAAGGCAACCTCAGGAATCATTCCTCAGGTGATTTCCACCATTTGGTTTGGGTCTTCCTTGAAACAAAAGTCTTTCCCTGGCCTAGAGCTCACCATGTAGGCTAGCCTGGGTGGCCACTGAGTTCCAGGGATGCACCTGTCTCTACCTCCCTAGTGTTGGGATTATGACTAAGGTTAGCTTTCATTTGTTTTTCTTGGGTTCTAGAGGTGGAGCCAGTTGTCCATACTTGACAGAGTCCTTGTCTCAGCTACTGGTTTCTATTCTTAGACTCTCTCAGTCTTCTTGAGGAAAACTAATTTTGGCTCCACATGCATTTTCTTTCTGTGTATGTGTGAACCAAGCAATTCAAGGTAATAAAATGCCTAGTCGTAAGCAGGTTGAAGACAAATGACTTGGAATTGTGTTTGGATGTTAGGTTACAAATACGGATACTTTTATTTTTTAGTATTTTATTTCCCTTTGAGAATTTTATATATGTATGCAATAATGCATTACTTTACAGTGATGTATTTTGATTATGTTTATCCATTATTACTCCCTCCCAGCTTCACTGTCCTTCCATCCTTCCTCCCTTCCTCCCTTCCTCTTCCTCTTCCTCTTCCTCTTCCTCTTCCTCTTCTTCTTCTTCTTCTTCTTCTTCCTCTTCCTCTTCTTCTTCTTTTTTAGTAGCTCACGAGTTCAACTAGTGCCTACGGGACCCACAACTACCAAAGTGCAGCTCCTTGTGCAGCAGTTTGCAGTTGCTCACAGCCCTTTAACCAGAGGTGTGTTCTCCTAAGGAGCTTCCCCTCTGCATGGCTGGGATTTCAGGTGTCTTGGTCTTGCGCAGGTAAAGGCATCACCTCTGAGCTTGTAAGTGAACAGCCATGGCGTATACCCGAAGCGGCATTTTATAGAACTCCCCGTCCGTCCCCCAGCTCCTCCAGCTCTTACTCACTTTTTTATTCCCCTTTCTCATGACGTTCTCTGAGCCTTGGGGACAGGACAGGCTGACACAGACGTCCCATCTAGGGCTGAGTACTAATAGCCATTTTTTTTTCTTTTTCTGAGCACTTTCACCAGTTCTGAGTCTCTGCATTAGCTATGGCCCACTACTACTACTACTACTACTATTACTACTACTACTACTACTACTACTACTACTACTACTACTACTATTACTACTATTACTACTACTACTACTACTACTACTACTACTACTACTACCACTACTATTACTACTACTACTATTACTACTATTACTACTACTACTACTACTACTACTATTACTACTACTACCACTACCACTACTATTACTACTATTACTACTACTACTATTACTACTACTACTATTACTACTACTACTACTACTATTACTACTACTACTATTACTACTACTACTATTACTACTACTACTACTATTACAACTACTAGGAAGCAGCAGCAGCAACAACCTCTTTGACCAAGTTTTAGAGCAGCCAAGATCTCTGTGTATAAACATATTTAGAAGGTAGTTTGACACTATCTAGCACAAAACAGTAATAGGTTCTCCCCTAGAGCCATGCCTTCCCCAGCCGTAGGCTTATGACCAGATTTGCAGTGCAGGACATAAACTTTGTCCAACCGAGTAGGCTTTAAATCCAACTAGAAAGTGGTTGGTTAGTGTACTGGCTGGTTTTGTGTCAACTTGACACAGGCTGGAGTTATCACAGAGAAAGGAGCCTCCCTTGAGGAAATGCCTCCGTGAGATCCAGCTGTAAGGCATTTTCTCAATTAGTGATCAAGAGGTGGGGGCCCATTGTGGGTGGTGCCATCCCTGGGCTGGAGGTCTTGGGCTCTATAAGAGAGCAAGCTGAGCAAGCCAGGGGAAGCAAGCCAGTAAGTTACATCCCTCCATGGCCTCTGCATCATCTCCTGCTTCTTGCCTGCTTGAGTTCCAGTCCTGACTTCCTTTGGTGATGAACAGCAGTGTGGAAGTGTAAGCTGGATAAACCCTTTCCTCCCCAACTTGCTTGTTGGTCATGATGTTGTGTGCAGGAATAGAAACCCTGACTAAGACATTTATACCTATGACAGTCAGGGCACAACTGCACCAAGGGCACATCTTTCCTAGAGGGTTTGAGACTGATTCCTCTATGTCCCACAGTGGAATTGTATGGTGTCTTCAGCAACAGGATTTTACCAGGCAGGGGCAATGAATATCCAGAAGCAATGATAAATAGTCCACATAGTTTTGAGACCTCTGAGTCTTCCTTCACCAATAACTTGTAGGTACCCGTCCCATGCTTGATACTGAAATTTTGTTTAATAATCTGTATCTTCTAGGTGCAGTATTGTCCACTCATGCAGGGCACCTCCATTTAAACTTTTTTTTTTTTTTAAAAGAAAGGTTTATTTTATATGTATTTTGAAAGTATAGTCCATCATGGTAGGGAGGCATGTCCGCAGGGGAGGCGTGGCCGCAGGGGAGGCGTGGCCGCAGGGGAGGCGTGGCCACAGGATTCGATCAGGAAGCAGGAGATGGATATTGGTGTTTAACCTCTTCTTTTTATTTATCTATCTTTTATAACTTATTTTTTATTCACATTTTATTCCAACGGCAGTCCCTCCGTCCTCTCCTCCCAGTCTCACAGTTACAAATCCTCTTCCCATTCCCCCTCCCCAGTTAAACTCCTTTTGGAAAAATCATTAAACTAGCTTACTAAGTAGTGTGTCTCTGTAAGACTTGTCATAGACCCTTAGTTTTGCTTAATTGGTCCCATTCTCCTCCTCTGTATCATCCCCACTTAAACTTTCAATCTCCTGCGTTACCCATCTTTCTTTCCTGTCTCATGTGGTCTTCTATTCCACCTGATTACATTTTTAATTGGCTGGGAAGGTAACAGGCTTTCATATGACTCCCCCCACCCCCAATACCCTCCGTTGGGGCCACCCTTTCTCTCCTACCACACGTTCCCCTCCCTTTCCCTGCCCTTACATTCTTGCTCTCTACGCTCGCCTTACCTGTGTCCCCGACCCCTCCTTACTTTAGAGAAAGTCCTTCTTGGCCGTGTCTAGGTTCTTGGCTTCCACAAGCACTCCACGTTGAGCATGTGCACTACTCCGTCCTTAATGAACACCCTGTGTCCTAATCACACTTAGGGGAAGCGACTATTCTACCGGCTTGGTGGCAGAGTGCTTGGCGTCTCATTTCTGTCTGGCCTCTGTTGTCACACGAGGCATTTCCCTGCTTGCTCTCTGACATCTTCTTGATCTCTCTGTATCTTGGGGCTTTCTGTCCGAATCTCTCAAACCTTGTTTTGATATGTTCCATCTTCCCAGATAAGTTTACATTGGACATCACTCTCTAGCTTTCTTTGCTGAATACCTGGCTTCGTCTTGATAGTTCCTTTTGTCAATCACTAATAGGTTATTGCTTATTCCTTCTCATTTCCATAGTGTGAAAGCAAGCATGCTAACCTGTGGACACCCCAGTTTCTCGTGAGATTTCTTTGCAGCAAAATGCCTGGTGCACAAGCAGAACAAATTCTGGAGTTTTCTGCTGAACCTACACCATATTGTCTTCTATCGTTAATTCATTTTAGAAAAACCACACTGTTTTGAAGTTGCGAATAGTGGCACATGTTTGTGATCTTTTATCACTCAAGAAGTTGAAATTGGAGAATGTCTATTTCCAGGTCAGCCTTGGTTACACAATCTTACCCTATTTTAGTTTTTACAAAATAGTATTTCAGGTGAACATGTATCAAGAAGGTAGAACATTGTATACTGTGGAATTAAAACCAAAGTCAAATGATGCAGCGGAGAATGAATTCAGAGTAAGGGGTGACCTACCACCTTCTACACAGAAGAGGACTCCACAAAGAACATGGGGGGAGAGCCCGAAAGATCAGCTGTCTCAGTTCACTGACTTACAGCCTTCTGAAGGAAGCTTTATAGATATTTCATGCATTAAGGATTAAGAGCAAGGGTAGATTTAATTGGTTTCTGTTCCGGTATAGACAGATGTTCAATGAATGCTGGCCTTGGCAAAACTGATTCCAGGTTCTGCCATGGGGTGCCTTTGTAAAACTGTAGTGCATTAAAATTCTAAAGCAGAATTTTATTTCTACAACAAGAAATGAAAATGGAATAACTTTTGAAGTGATAAAGGTGCTTTGCCAAGCTAAAAATTAGGGTATATATCTATAATCTCAGCCCTCAGCTTTGAAGGCAGGAGGATATTGATTTCAAAATCACCCTGAGTATTGGCACAAAACCAGAACATCTTATCAATGGAATTGAATTGAAAACCCAAACGTAAGTCCAAACATCTATGGACACCTATTTTGACAAAGAAGCCAGAAATACACACTGGAAAATAAAAAGACAGAATCTTCAACAAATGTTGCTGGTCAAACTGACTGACTCCATGTAGAAGAATGCAAATAAAACCATACTTATCATTCTACACAAAAATCAAGTCCAGCTGTATCAAAGACCCCCATGTAAGGCCAGATACACTGAGTGTGAAAGAAAATAAGGTGGGGAACTGCCTTGAACTCATAGGCACAGGAGACAACTTCCTGAACAGAACACCAACAGCTCTGCCACTATGATCTACTATTAATAAATGGAACCTCATGAAACCGCAAAGCTTCTGCAAAGCAGAAGGACACCATCAACAGGACAAAACAGCAGCCTACAGAATAGGAATAGATTCACACCAACTTCACATCTGACAGAGGACCGATATCGAAAATATATAAAGAACTCAAGAAACTAGACATCAACAAACTAAACAATCCATTTAAAAATGGGGTACAGATCTAAACAGAGACTTCTTAATAGAGTAAACTCAGATGGCTGAGAAACAAAGAAATGTTCAACATTCTTAACCATCAGGAAAATGAAAATGAAAACTACTTTGAGACCCCATCTTACACCAGTTAGAATGGCTAAGATCAATAACACAAATGACAGCTCATGCTGATGAGGATGTGGGACAACCAAACATGCCTCCATTGCTGGTGGGAGTGCAAACCTGTACAACTGCTGTGTAAGTCAGCTTGGCCCTTCCTCAGGAAGCTGGGAACGGACTGAACTCAAGATTTAGCTGTGCCACACGCTTGGGCATCCACCTGAAAGATGTTTCTACTACAGAGTCACTTGCTCGGCCAGGTGCACTGTATCTCTGTTCATAAACCAAAAATTGAAAACAGCCTAGATATCCATCAATGAATGGATGGATAAAGAAAATGTGGTACATTTACACAAATGAATATTACTAAGCTATTAAAAAATGAAATCATGAAATTTGTAGTTAAATGGATGGAGTTAAAAAAAAATCACCCTGAGTGACGTAACCCAGATTCAGAAAGACATATATCTGCTTATATGCAGATATTAGCTTTTATGTCTTTGATAAGTGAGCTACAATCTGCATAACCATGGAGGTTAGTAAGGGAGTAAGAATGGGGATTGATCTTCATAGGAAGGGGAAATAGAATGAATTGCTAATGAATGGACAAGATCTGGGGACAGGAATCAGGAGATCAAATGGGAAGAGGGGGTGAGGAAGCAAAGACAAGGAGGGACAGCTAAAATGAGGGGCCATTTGAGGGGTAACATGGAAAATTAATACAGTAGGAGCTTCCTAAATTATATACATATATGAAATTGATCTGAACAAAATTACCAAGTAATGGGAGATAGAGTTCCTACTGTCTGTCGCTTGTCACCAAATGAGGTTTCCAGTGCAGGGGAAAGTTAACATCTAATCAAGTTGTCGGCCAAAGGGCCCTCCTGGGACTCCCCAAACAACCTAGGCTGTTGGTTGCTCTCTGAAAACTGACAGTAAGGCCATATTTCTGAGTGAAACACCTATACAATTCACTGAGTATGGAGAATCTGAGCTGGCACCAACCTAGAGCCTTCACTTCAGTGGGTTAATGTTCACAATACTGGCAAGTGGTTTGCATGCTACCAAAAGAGAAAGGTAGCCTAGCTACAAGCTCTCTTATGTACAAGAATGACCTGTCTGCAAGATGCACCAGTACAATAGTGGTACAAAAATCTGTGGGAGTGATCAACCACTACCTGATTGGATTTCACGTTCACTCCATAAAGTGGGGTCTATCCTGATGTTGCTACTGTGGCTGGGAACCTGAAATAGTTAGGCCAAGGACTGAGGAAGAAATCAAATAATACTGCTCTGCTAGAAGAATGTAGCCATAAAATGACTCTCAATGATATTCTGATACACTTATAGATCAGTTCCTTGTTCAGCCATTATCAGAGAAGCTTCTTCCCATAGTAGGTGGGAACAAATACAGAGACCCATAACTGGACAATGAGCAGAGAGTGAGAGACCTTGGGACACCCAGTCCTAAAGGGGATGTCACCATAAAATACCTTCTCCCAGGGCTGGAGAGATGGCTCAGTGGTTAAGAGCACTGACTGCTCTTCCAGAGGTCCTGAGTTCAATTCCCAGCAACCATATGGTGGCTCACAACCATCTGTAATGTGATCTGATGCCCTCTTCTGGTGTACCTGAAGACAGCTAAAGAGTACTCATATGTATAAAATAAATAAATTAATTAAAAAAAAAATACCTTCTCCCAAATCTCAGCGAACTCTGTGGAAGAGGGGACAGACAGATGGAGCCAGAGGAGATGGAGGACACCAAGAAAATTGTTAGATTTGTAGGTAAATGGCCTTCTAAATACAGCTAGCACTAGTGCACATATGAACCCACAGACTGTGGCAGCATGCACAGGGCCAGCCTGTGTGTGTGACAGATGAATCTCAGTGCTGAGAGAAGACATGAATACAAGCCCTAGCCCCAAAGCTATCTCCAGTTGACAACCTCTTGCAAAAGAGGTTGTTTTCTCTACCTGAGTCTCACTGGGAATACAAACCTCTCTCTCTCTCTCTCTCTCTCTCTCTCTCTCTCTCTCTCTCTCTCTTCGGTTTTTTTGAGACAGGGTTTCTCTGTGTAGCCCTGGCTGTACTGGAACTCACTCTGTAGACTAGGCTGGCCTCAAACTCAGATTTCCACCTGTCTCTGCCTCCCAAGTGCTGGGATTAAAGGCGTGTGCCACCACTGCCCAGCTGAATACAAATCACTCTTAAGGGCAGACCTCGTGTACAGCAATAGATGGCTGAGCAACACAAAAAGAACTCAGTGGGACACTCTGGAGGTTCTTTGCTTCATAAAGTCTTGGCAGGGCATTTGTTCTTTTACATCCAGGCCTTTTCCACATGTGTTATGGTTTCTGCTCTTGTGTTTTTATTGGATTCCTGTGTGTGTTAACATGGGCATCTTTATGTGTTTCTTGTGTGTTTTACTTTTCCCCTTTGGCTACTTTTCTTTGGTTTGTTTGTTTATTTTGTCCCATTCCAATTTGTTTGGTTTTGTCTTA
Source organism: Rhynchomys soricoides (assembly GCA_019843965.1). Lineage (NCBI taxonomy): Eukaryota > Metazoa > Chordata > Mammalia > Rodentia > Muridae > Rhynchomys > Rhynchomys soricoides. The sequence goes on from JADRCH010000199.1 coordinate 1,465,246, forward strand.
TTTTATTGTATGTTGCTTTATTATTTATTATCCTTTAGATGTCTGTTTGTTTTCTAAGGGGAGACAGAAAGGCTGTGCATGTGGATAGAAGGGGAGGGAAGAATCTCAGAGGAAGTGGGAGATAAGAACTATAATCAGAATATTTTATATAAAAAACTATCTTCAATAAAAGAAAAATAGAGGGAAGCAAAACCAAGCCAAACCCAACAAGCCTGAGTTACACACAGCAAGGCCTATCTCACAAAAGTAAGAGTCGGGGATGTTGCTCAGTGGAAGAACACTTTCTTAGCATGACCCAGGTCTTGATGCCTATTTAAGTACCTCAATCGATCATTCAATCAAGAATCAATGAATAATCGAAGAACTAAATAAAAAAAGCTTTTCTGCAGAGAAGTCATCTACTCAGATCAGTTGCAACACTGTCTTCTATGGGGCACCAACAGTAGAAAGGCATGCATGCGTCACTTTGCAGCAGCTGGCAGAAGGAGCTTCCTTTACTGTCTGCCTTGGGATGTGCACCCTATGTCCCCTCAGAAGGAGCTTGTCTGGACAGATGTTGGCCCTACTAAAGCTCTGATGACAGGAGATCAAATCCTCAGTGGCCCGATGGCCAAACAGTCTCATTATATTGACTTAAAGCTGTGTTTGTGGTTAGTGAGATAAAAATGAGATATGTCTAAGGATATTTAAGAGATTTTCATTCTTTGGCTAAGAATGTGATAAAGTAGATGATAAAATTACCCATTTCCCTCTCAGGTTCAAAATACCTTATGTTTTCTCCTAGGCCCTTTGAAAATCAATAAAAGGGCCCATCCTTTGTATTGTTTCTGGTTAACTAATTTGTCTTCAAGCTACAGTCGAGGTAGTCTCAGAAGCACAAGGATGTACAATTTAGAAATGGGAGAGGTTTCTGAATTGAGAGAGCTACTGAGGTCTGTTGGTTTAGTAGCTGGCCAAGGAAGGTCTTCTGACTTCAGAGAAAAATAGGCTCTTTCCCTGTGGAGAAACTGTGGTGGGCCCTCTGGCTTCTCATGGCTGCTGAGAAACTTACTTAAACTTAGCAGCTGACTGGTGCAATTTTTTCACCTCAGGTTTCTGGAGGTCATGGATTTAATGGGACTTTCCCTAGGATGAGTTCAAGAGGAAGGTTGGAACCCAAATGTGCATGTCACTAGGCTAATCCCATGGCATTGCTACCAATGCCATGTTGGGGTGGAGGCCTTCTGTTCCCTCCCCTCAGCTCCCTAGAGGAGCCCACAATGGCTCATGCACCTCCTTCCACATTCAAAGTCAGTAGGTCTTACTTTGTCCAACTGGACCCAATACCAGCCAGGCACCTCCTCATAGACTCAGCCCTGCTCTGGCCCGTACTGACGAGGGTTCCCAATGAACTCACCCTTGCTCAGTGTGGACATGATACTGAGCACCTGCCTCTTACATCTGACTTGAATTTCAGAAAAACAGAACACGTGTGAGACATTTTCTGTTTAACTTCAAAGCTGTTTCTTAAAAGTGACCTTGGATATCTGTCATTAAAAGGAAATAGTTTGAAATACAACCAGTTTGTATGAGAATGACTCCATTTCCTCTGCATTGCCACTGGCTAAGAAAAGCCAGCGTGCACCTTGCACCTTCAGTAGTTGGAGCAGGGGTCTTCACTGAATTCGTTCCTGCTGGTCCTCATGCTTAGCACCCACAGCTGAGGCTCTTTACTCACTGGTATCAGCACAGACACAAGGAAACACTTTACAAGTCCAAAGATTTCCTCTGGGGGGAATTCGCTGCCTTGATCACAGCAACTTTCCTGTCTCCACAGGATTCTGTCTCTTGTGCTTTGTCTACAGTCCAACCCTTCAACCCCCCTGTATGCTGTCTTCCTCCAGGCTCTGAAAACCATAACTCATGGCTCTGAGCTGTATGAATGAGCAGCCAACATGGTTCTTGAAAGCCTCAGTGAGCAAGCTTAGTCTGGTGTCAGATTAGCTTGTCTTGTCTACACTGACTCTCCTTCTATACCCATTTCCAGCACTCCGCACAATCCTCAGTTCAGGGATGCTTCCTTCTCATGAGGGGAGTGCTAGAGGGAGCATGCAGCAGTCACCATCCCCTACCAGGTCCACACAAGGACCTTAGATTTCATACTCACAGAGCTGTTTTGTGATAACTACATCCACTCCAGGCCTGGGAGCCCCCCCTCAGGTTCCTGGAGAACTCTACTGCAATCTTAGAGGCTGCAAGCCCTGGAGAAGGGGAGCATGGAATAGGTGTGAGAGGGTAGCCTCCCTGGCCAGGACAGTGCCAGCTCCAAGGCCCTGCATCAGACTAAGAACTTGCTACATCCTTAGCCCAGCAGCCTTCTAGAACATGCATTGAGGTATATTCTCTTAGGAACCATGAATGTGTGCTATCTAGGTTTGGAAAAAAACCCATCATGGCTGATCCCAGGGTCATGCAGTGCAGCAAGGGGGGGGGGTCACCTGTACAGGGCAAGTCATTGTGAAGGTCAGGCAAAAGGAAAAGCCCTGTGCCAATTTGGGAAGTGTCATCTCAGGGGAGATAGAGCCTTGTTTTTGATATGAGAGTTGAGTCTATATCCATCCTTCCTATGGAGGGTAGGGTAGTTCAGATATAGGGAAAGGGTCAAAGAACAGAGGCGGGAGTGTGTGCTCCTGTGTGCTTATGTGCATAGATGTTTGCATGAGCATGCAAGTGTATACAATGGCACAATTGTGGACGAATATTTGCACAGTTATGCAAACTCTCTGCACAAGTGCATTGGAGTGTGTCCACCACATGGTTCTTTTTTCTTTCTTTCTTTCTTTCTTTTTTTAATTTACACTTTTCTCATATATTACATTCTGGCTTTAGTCTCCCCTCTTTCCACTCCTATCTCACTCTCCCTTACCCTATACCCCAGATCCACTCCTTCATTTCCCTTCAGAAAAGAGCAGGCTTCCCAAGGACATAAACTGACTGAACATGACATAACAAGTTACAATAAGACTAAGCATATCAAGGCTGAGCAAAGTAACCCAGGAGGAGGAAATGGGTCCTGAAAGCAGGTAAGAGTCAACTTCCTTGATTCCAGATCATTTTCAGAAGAGATAGAAGGGCTGAGCTACATAAAACAGTGCTGAGGAATGTTGAGAGGAACTGTGGGTAAAATATCTGAGGGCGAAGATGAAGTAGACTGAGCGGCTGGAAGGAAACTCCCTGGTGCCAGAAAAGGCTGAGGCTGGAGTGGAGAAGGGAGGGGAGGCACTGAGCCAGGAGCGACTGAGCTGTGGGCATGCATGCCAGCCATCTGCAGAACACAGGCATGAGCCCATGATGGGGAATGAGAACCAGTACATGCTCTACTGTCAACTGGGGTGCACACAGATGCCTTATGTTTTTGTTTTTTTTTTCAAAAGAAGAAACTATGCTCTGTAGATTTTTCTTTCTTCCAGAGACCATCAAGCAACCAGGCTTTTGAGAGGATTTGCATTCACCTTCTGAACACCACTCTGTCGTCCTAGCTGATATTTGAACATGTTCTAATTAAGTGCTGTATCTTAGTTAGGTGAGGGTTTAAGCTGTGCCCGGTTACACGTGAACTGACTGATGAAGGACCAGTCGGCAAGTGCACGGCTAGTTAGTGCTGTGGAGTCTTGGGAGCATGCTTCAGACTCTTTGGTCATCTTTCCATAAAGGTTTCTGCATCGTCACCCCCTACTTTCATGTGCGTTTGAGCTTTATATCATTTGGTCAATAGAAAACAACATGTGTTGCTTGTAATTCCTCAGCCCACACTTTAAGAAACCAGAGCTGTGAGTATGCATCCCTTGGATGCTGTTGTGGTCTGGCTATGAAGTGCCCATCAATGCTCGTGTTTGGAGTGCTTTGTCTTCAGCTGCTGACACCATTTTGGAAACGTATGTGTGTCAGAGTTGAAGGTAGCAAGTCAGCCTTGAGTGTTTATTTATAACTACTTCCTGTCTTGTTCTGTTTGCTGACCCCACTGTTCAAGTATCTTTTCTGTTGCTGTGATTAAAACCAGTTTGACCAAAGCCGCTGAGGAGCAAGAGAATAGAATTTATGCAGTTTACATTTCCAGGTCATAGTCCATCAGTGAGGGAAGTTAAGGCAGGAAATTGAAGCAAAAATCCTTGAGGAACATCGCTGGCTTGGTGATTGTCTTTTGTTCAAGTTGTTTTTTATATATAGTCCAAGACCACCTACATGGGGTTGGTACAGCCTACAGTGGGCTTGACCCTCCTGTATCAATTAACAAATAATGACCCTCCTCAGACATGCCCACAGGCCAATCTGTTGAAGTCAATCCCCCAGTTGTAGGTTTTCCTTCCAGATTACTCTAGACTGTGTCAAGCTGAGACTAAGGGTAACTTGGGTATTTACCATGATGTGAACCGAACTATCCGGCTCTGCCTTCCTTACCATGATGGTTGGCAATCTCTGAAAGCATGAGACAAAATAGATTTGTTTAAATGGTTTCTGTCAGGTGTTTTGTGACAGTGACACCTGGTCTGGGAGGCCAGCCAGTGTCCTACCTGGAACCTGAAACTGCCCATTGGAAGGGCACACCCAGAGATGGCCAACTGTGTGATGCACTATGCTAGAACAGAGTCCAACTGAATGGCCCCAACTGTCACTGTGTGGAGATTAGCCCAGCTTCCCTGCTGAGCCCTGTCAAGACAACTTCAAATGAGGAGATAAAATAGACAGTACTGTTTTAACTCATTCAGCTTTGGAGTGATAGATTGATTACAGGGCAACAAAGAGCTGGTCTGAGTGAGGAGTGTGATACAGAACCTGGATGTCACAGTTATATTTATGCATTTTGTTAAAGAAGTGAAGGCTACAAGGATTTAGTCATCAGAGACTGTTTGAGGCTTCAGGCCTCTTATCTGTAGTAGAAGCAGCACCTACTATGTGCTGTGCAGAGAGAAGCAGCACCTATGATGTGCTGTGCAGAGAGAAGCAGCAC
>JADRCH010000199.1:1478496-1498536 GCA_019843965.1 Rhynchomys soricoides
GTGAATGGATGACTTGCAAAGAGTCGGACCGTAAGTGAATGGATGACGTTGCAAAGAGTCGGACAGTAAGTGAATGGATGACGTTGCAAAGAGTAGAAATTGCTATGAGAATGGGAAAAGCTGTCACAGCCACACACCTTCTGTTTGTGTTCCTTCTTACCCTAGTGGCAAAGTACCTATGGTTTTTGGGCTAATCCCATCTTGCACTGAAGTGGGGTCAATCACTATCTTTCTGCTACTCAATGGAAGAGCACAAGCAACCCATGACCACATGGCTATAGCTTCTGGGAACTGTTAGTCTTCCTACGCTCTTGAATCTCAGTTTAATCTGCCTCTTAATTTAAAAGTAATCCAAATTATTATCATTAGGTTTGAAGATTAAAATATTAAAAGCAATAGTTGAAGACATTAAGTAAGTTCTCATGCTAATGCTCACTGCAGACTGTGCTAGTTGCCTAGTGTTTGATAGCCCATAGGAGTCTCATTGTGTCAGTTGAACCAGGGAACAAGGGGCATGGATCCAGAATCTAGCCTTGCCCAAGGCCATAAAAGTCAAATATGCTCTCCTAAATTTCATGAACAATGACTGCTTCCAGTTCTGTTCACTTCAGTCCTCAGATACAGCCTTGGTCACCGAGGAAGCACACTGCAGCATCTGACATTCATGCAGGTATGAAGGGACACCGGTGTCACTGGTTCGCTTTCAGCTCTCGACTTAACAACACTGCTATGCAGAACATTTTATTTCAGAATACAGGATAATTCATGTCCTCTCAAAAGCTGACTAATGTTCCATGGCATGGAAATACCAAAAGCTTTTTATTTATTATGTATTTTACTTGCTTCTAATTTGTGTTCTTCACCAATATGCTTTCTTTCTTTGTGAACCTTGTGTGTGTCTCAAAATACTCCTGGAGCTGGAATGTGTAAGTTAAAAGATCCATATGTTGGTAATTTAGTTTGTATTGCTAAGCAATCCCTATATAACTTATAAACATTTTCCTGGCATTATGAAGGACAACTGTGTACTCTATCAAGCAGTCTTCCACTTTATGTAATGATACAGGTCTCTACAACAGCATCAGATACAAAGACATCTGAGCTACTCAGATTCACAAAACCATTGGTCCTGTACCTGTTGGTCAAGGCTCAGAGTACATGACTGTTCTCAACCTGTCTCCTGTTAGGAGGTTACAACTCCCTGGGCTTGGTCACTGATGAATCTCATTCACGCAGAAATAAGCTGGGGCCTGAATTCAGCTTTGAGCAGTTTTCTGTTTCTTTGAACATAGGATTTGGGGGCTTCAGGGCAATTATAGCTGGGGATGTCTCAGTGGGGGAAGGAACTCAGTAGAGGAAAGTTCTTCAGGTACTCTGATACCCAGAGAGGATCAGTTTAAAGCATGCTTTCTTCAGATACGTGATGGATCATGTGGGTTCTTCATGTGGTGGTTCATACTTTCACACAGTGGATCCCACTAGTAGAAGCATAGTGGCATCTTAAGGAGATACCTTCCTGTCTATGTCCTCACACCCATGCTGGGGCATAGTTAATTGACATTATATCCTTCTCTCTGAGAAAGCCCCTGGCAACCAAGCTACAAGCCCGGCCCTTTCAACATCTTTTTATTTTTAATTTTTTGGGAGTATTCCATATGCCAAATAGGCCTTCAAAGATTAAAAAAAATGGAGCAGGAACTCGTCTTCCTGCTACGAGTGGCTCTGTCCTTTACAGGTGGACTCATGATGGCCACCCTGACTCACATATTCTTGCTTAAGTCACAGAGGAAACTCACAGCTTTCAGAAGACAGGATTGCAATGTGTGTGATCAACACTCATATGGACGGTCCTTTGTGGAAAGCTCAATATGAGAAGCTCACTTGGAAAGCTCGGAATCAGAAGGTGGTTGGGCTGGATGGTTACCTGTGTAAAGCTTAGCATCTGTATTATCACAAGGCTCTCTGGTACTTGGGATTGGAAAAGTGAGGCTGTCTTGTGGGGCCTTTAGTCAGGTGGCTGATTCTTGCTGGGCCATTCTTCTTTGCCTACTTCCATCTGGTGACCAGCTCCTTCTGCTTTGACCTCCTGACATCTGAGGGACCCCTTGTTGTATGACAAGACTTTTGGTGGAGACACTACACACGTATCTACTCACCCCCAATAAGGAGACTGTAAAGGGTTTTTCTGGGACAAGGGCATCTTGGTAGTGGGGAGCAAAGGAATACAACAAAGTCACACTAAGCATCTAACCTCACCCAAGAGATTTATTAGGGGGAGAACAGAATGGAGGCCTCTGAACAGGAAGAGAGACAGCAGAGAGCTGAACAGAGGGAAGGCTTTCATAGGGTTTTGGAGCATGCGCAGTGAGCTTAATAGGAAAATGTGGTATGATAGCCAACACTGTTAAGCCCATGATACTGAGTCTCATGGTGGAGATTTTCAAGGCTAGAGGTCAAACCAGGGGCAGGATAGATTTCTTTTGGCCTATTTCTTGGGCTTGAGGGTCAAGTCAGAGGCTGTGTGTTCTTCCCTTAGTGATTATTTCCTACTGAGCCCAAGACAGATCAATATATGGATACCTCCAAAGTCCAACTTGGCGAACCATTAAGGCGTTTAAAGGTCTGAAAACCTTGAAAACCTTGGAAATAAAAAATTCCAGTTCCTTAGGAAGCAAACTGGGCTCCTCAGAGGGATTCAAGGACAATGGTTCTTTAGTTAATGATGGGCCTGACTTAGGGAAGATAAGTCTGAAGCTGAGTAAGCTCCCAGGACACCTAGCTGGAGAAGATAGTAAGTCCAGAACTGAGCTGTTTTCCAAAATTCTTCAAAGTCTCACCAATTATAATGAAACTAACTTAGTAGCCAATCAAAATTGTACTAATGTCATTGCTTTGCACCTATCAATCATATTAGAGGTTATTTAACCCTTCTGGAAAATTCCCTATAACTGCCTGCAAGTCCCTCTGGTTGTCGCCATTTTGATGAATGGTTGACTCCTGTATGTTGGCAACTTCTGTAGAATAAACGTTCTTTGCCTTTGCATACTATTTGAGTCGGGGGGGGGGGATCCTTCCTTCTGAGATTCTTGGACCCTAACAGTTTACTGGTGTTATTCTCAAGAATATGTGTGAGGGGTTACTTAAAGGGGCAGAAGTGCATCACCAAAGGCCACCCAGCATGAGTAACAGCTCACAAAAGCTAATAACCTGGAGCTCACTGCACAGCCTACATGCAATTCAAAATGTTGGGGAGTATTCTTCCCAAATGATTCAGTTGGTCTAAATTTCTTCCAGTCAGCTCAGCTGATTTTTGCCTCTTCCAGGCAGCTAGTCTGGTGTCCGAGTTTTCCTTGTGACTTGTCTTGTGTGAGAGAGATTCTTAGCTTCATTATTGCTTACTCTTGAAGGGAGAAGCCTGGTTAATCTGGTCCATTTCAGGGACTTCCTGAAGCTATTTTGAGTTGTTTATATCCCTGCTTAAAGGGCTTCCCCATGCAGGATGGAATGTTTTAATTTCAGAGGAAACTATTGCATAACACCTCTCCACAGTTGAATTACTAATCATCTCCTAGTGAGTGTGAACCAGTGAGTGAGGGTGTGGGGTAAGCATTAGGGCTCCTGTAGACAATTAAGCCAATGGCTCCCATTGGGGTGTTGAGCTTCACTGTGTAGTCTAGGGAGAAAGGTTTCATCATGAATTCAAAATGGACCCGGGATGATGGCTGGGTACCTGGTGGCAATCTTGGCTTGAGGAGTAAGGTATGAGAGAAAGTACTCGGTTGTCCTAGGGTTAGGGTAGAAAAAGCTGGCCCTGTGTTCAAACTCCTCACATATGCTCAGATGTGTGTTTCCATGATTAAAAGTACATTTAAAATCTTTCTATGATATCCTATATCCTTCGATTTTGAGATTAGTACCTCTGCTCAATATTTCTGAGGCAATTTTTCACTTTCAATTGAGAGAGAGAGAGAGAGAGAGAGAGAGAGAGAGAGAGAGAACACTCCAGGACTCCTCTCAGATATATGGTTGTTGCCCTGTGTCGTAGAGATCCCACAGATTTGGATCTGTAGGACTGGGAGATGAAGTCATTCAAAGTGCTCTTCTGTCAGTCTCACTGATTTCGGAGAGCCTGTTCAACTCATGCATGCTTCTGTCCTTTAATGCTCCATTGTAGCTCAACTCATTCTCTGTGGGTGGCTTTGGCTCTTCTCTTGTCTTGCCTTCCTGACACCTGCATGTTTCCGTGCTAGGTGATGTCCAGCGATTTTAGTTCTCCAGCTTTGCTAGAGTGGACACACTGTGTGGATTTCATTGTGTAAAGCAAGCTCGTGGGGGTTGTTGTTGTTGTTTTTGATGGCTTAACCTCTAACAAAACTATTTTTGTGAAGACAGAAAGCTTCAGGTATGAGGATAAGGATCTTACATTGGGATTCTAACCTGCTTGGGACATTGGCCTTATAAAAATGAGAAGAGAGAAGGACTCCCCCTCTCCAAGTGCACCCACAAGGACAGGCCATGTGAGAACTCGTCTAGAGAGCTGCCGCCTGTTACAGAGGACTTCAGTGGTGGCTGGCCATGCTGCACCCAGATTTTGGCACTGCTACCTCCCCCAAAGGAAAAAACACATTTCCTTCGTTTAAGCCCTATAATGCGCAGTACTTATTATGGGAGCCTGGGCTGACTAGCGTACCATTTACCACAAAATCACGCGTCGTTCATTCAGCCTGTAGGGATCGTGTGGCCCTCGAAGAGAAGTCCATTTGTCCTCATAATTAGATTTAGGAAGCAACAACAATACAAAAGTGTAGTCTCTGAACTCACCATTATTTTTCGTTGCTAGAGATTAGTTTGACCTTTAGCCGTAACAGACTCTCAGATTGCTCAAAATCATGAAGTCCGTGATGAAGCTGTGAACATAACTCACAAGATTTGTTTTTCTAACCCCGCTCTATTCATCTGATTACACTGTAACCAATATTTGCTGCATTCCCTGTGGACAAAAATTGTTCACAAACTACAAAGAAATTGCACAGCCACGAAGAAATCAACTTGTTAAATGGGCCATGTTTTCTCCCCTGAGCAACAGAAGATGTGTAAAACACTTGGGGGTGGGGGAGAGCATTCAGATACTGGAGACACGTGTTTGGAAGCCAGGAGCGTTCACGTTGCTGATGTGCCTTTGTCTCCTGTGGACAGCTTGTTTTAAGGTACAAGGTGCTGTGATGCTCTTTAGTACAGTTGGGACCTTTCAGAATGATATAAATTAATTTCAAAAAGCCACTCTGGCAGAGGCAGCCTGATCCGGGTCATGCAAGTGCCAGCCTGATGGCATCAGTTCATGCTTGCACCAGTCTGATGGCATCAGTTCATACATGTGTCAGCCTGATGGCATCAGTTCATGCAAGTGCCAGCCTGATGGCATCAGTTCATGCTTGCACCAGTCTGATGGCATCAGTTCATACATGTGTCAGCCTGATGGCATCAGTTCATGCATGTGCCAGTCTGATGGCATCGGTTTACTGGAAGGCACTGGACTTGGCAGTCACTGGAGATTCATAATCAGGGTGTACCACACTCTAGAACTTCCCTATTCTGGGGTATAAGCCTTGCTTCATGTTAATGATCTGGAAACAGGAGCTTACTTAAGTTGTCTGTCTGCATGATTGTGAACAAGAGGAATGTGTCTTATCTGGGATGGAGCATCCTGCAGCTAGAACAACCCAACAGGAGTAGGAAACATGGAGTCTTCACTAATAAGACATCTGGAAGCAGTCATGGCCAGCAATATGGCCGCCACCTGGGATCCTTATTGTTTTCTGTATGGGGAGATGCAGTTCACATGAACTTTCAAACTTCCCATCAGCACACCTAAATTCCACCACTGCTCATGCCAACCCCTCTTTCATTAATAACTACGGGTTCTGGTTAACTGAAGTTATACAAACAGCCATAGAATGTTGTATTTTTGTGCCTGTTGAGACACAGTAGGAGCTGGAAAGATTGTCATCTCTGTTTGGCTCTAAAAAGAACATTGTAATTAAATACAGAGAACACCCCGTCCACTGCTGGCAGCAGAAGGTGCCTTGAATAGAGATAGGAGAATACAGCTTGTTCCCAGACTCTGCTCTTGACCATGTGATGTTTGCTTTCCGTGTGTCTCAGCACCTTTGGATTCTCTAATGTATGTACTGAGTGTCTGGGATGTAGCCAGACACTTTTGCACAGACACAGTTACTCAGGTTCTATCTCATGTCTGGCATCAAATTGCAGAAAAATATTGTTTTCTAGATAATAAATAATATTAGAAATATATTGGTCCATCTGGGTGTTACAACAAAATATCATAGATTAGATAGCATATAAGCAAAATAAATTTATCCCTCAGTTTTGGCGTCTAGAAGTTCAAGATTAGTGCACCAGCAGGTTTGGTGGCTGGAGAGGACCCAGTTCCTAGTGGATGGTTAATGTGTCACTCTGATTTCCCATGTCAGATGGGAGGAGCCATCCTAGAATCTCCTTTTTAAGGAAGCTGGCTTTTTTTGTTTATTTGGTTTTTGTTTTGTTTGTTTATGATAAATACACAGAGAAATGGGGAAGAAATGGTTGATTGTGCTTACAGTCTCAGTGTATGGTCCATCACTCAGAGGAACACAAGTCAGGAACTTGAAACAGCTCTTGTCATGTCCACGGTCAATATGATCAATGGGTGCATGCTTGCTTGCTCTTGCTTGTGTTCACCTCAATGTATCCAGCTTTACATAGGTCAAGAATGCCTGCCTAGGGAATAGCTGGCTACAGCATAATGCTCTCTCCTCAGGACGTGTTCTCAGGCCCACCTAATATAGACAACATCTAGCTGAGTGTCAGGTTGACAATTAAAGCTAGTGATTACAGGCAGTAACACTACCATGACTCTCTCAAAGTCCTTGTTCTACACTGTAACCTGGGGAGTTGTATTCCAACATAGTAATTTTTCAGGAATACAGCATTCAGACCAATTATAGCAAGTGATAAGGTGGAAATTAAATATTCTGGGACAAAAGGCAAGGTACATTGTCCCTGCAATAGAAAGAAAATAGGAATCTTGGAGGCAAATAAATAAGGAGTGGGGAGAGCGCACACACACACACACACACACACACACACACACGGATGCACACAGAGGCCTTGTAACCATACAGGCCAGTCGTGAACCTGAGATCTGTCCTCTGTTGTGACCCTCACAGTTGTTGCTTGTTTTGGGGTGCTAAGTCTGAGGGTAGGGTATACATACTCTACAGAAGAACCCCTTGCTCACAATGGCTCTCTGGCTTATGGCTGGGGAGCTTGTGTTTATGAGTGTTTCCCCATGATCACACCCATAGGTCTTCTATGAATTGGCTTTCTCCCAGAGCCCTGTAGTGTATCATAGGCATGTTGATTCTTTCCAATTTCTGCCTCTAACAGGGGTTATAAGACCTAATGCAGAATGAGTTCCTGAGCGAGGCAGAGGATCATGATGCCTCATGCCCTGACAAGCAGCTGCCCCTCCCCTCAGGACTGTGTAATTGAGAACCACTTGATCCCCAGAAATAACTAAATACAGCTCTGAGAACTTTCTGGCAAACGGAACCATCAAAATGGCTTTGGAATCGATGGAGGACTTTCCTTTCCTCCGAGTTATTTCTTGTAGGCAGAAAATGATTTTGTTGCCATCTTGGGAGAAGGAACAGATGGAAGGGTTTGGTTAAACCCTCCATGGGAACAGAATTTATAATGCTAGTGATATTGCTTCACTCTTTCTACGAATACAGGAGGAACAAAGCACGAGGCTGTAAATATAGAACAATATTAATGTACTGACTATTTCGTCCACTACACATGCTGTCTTGTGTTGGCTTTAGAGATGTGTCTCCAGTGGATTCCATGGGAGGTGACAAAGTCCAGCATGCAGTAGATTTCTGAGGGCCCCTCTGCTTGCTTACATGATAGCTTCCACATCCCCCATCCTATGCAGGCAGGGATAAGTGCTGATCTTGTACTCCCCACAGATCCACTACGTGTTTCTATAAGTGGGTCACAGTCAGGACGGAAAGACAGGATTCCAGAAGCAGGCTGCATGCAGCACCTTTGGTCAGTCCAGCTGCTCTCCACAGACCCCACCCCCTTTGGTTTAAGAAAGTGCCTGCCTAGGTCGATGGAGGTCTGGCAAGCTCATAGCAAATAACACTCAGGAACCATCACGTGGATGGCATTAAGCCATTTTTAGATCATTTTATCAAGAATAATCCCTTACTGGATATTGAGATGGCTTTTGTCTGACTAGTCAAAGTCTCTGGGTGGTTTTTATTATTTTACTCTGATTTATCCGCTCACCTTTAGGTCGCTCCTGTCCCTCGCGCCGCCGCCTCCTCCCCCTCCTCCTCCTCCTCCTCCTCCCCCTCCTCCTCCCCCTCCTCCCCCCCCTCCCCCTCCTCCTCCTCCTCAAACACCTTCCCTTCCTCATGCCCCCTTCTTCTTCTCCCCAGTACCTATCTTCCCTCCATCTTCTTATTCCTCCTTGCTCCTCTTCTTTCTCACTCTCTTCCTCCTCCTCCCCTGTCCTCTTCTTCTTTAGCTATGCGACCAGCTGTGATTTTGAAGATAGCCTGCAAAAGGATCTAGATGTAGCTGCAGAGAGGCTGCCCTGCCTTTCACAGTTGACCTAAGTCTACCAAAACTCCACACTACCTTTGTCCTACAAGGGGCCAGCTGAGGATGTGGAGCACCCATGGTAGAGCACTGAAGGAGCTGAGCTGGGTGAGGTCATCAGGCATTCTCACAGGTGCTTCTTCCACAGAGCAGAGGAAATGAGTAGTTCAGGTCCTCCTCCATGGCCACCAAGCTGGATACAAAATACCCCCCACCCCCACCCCGCAGGAAGCCCTCTTCATAGCACCAGGATGTGACTTCTTATTTCTTTGCACCTGGGTATCCTCCATGAGACGGCAGCAAAGTTAGGTGAGTGGAGGAGGTACCACTCAGTACCGGAATGGAGTGGAAATCCATGTGCTTTCCATGAGAGGGCTAGAGCCATGCAAATTTGAGCCTTCAAGTTTGTGAACTCGAATTTAAAGCATGGCAGCATTATTAATTGACAGAACTTCTTTATCCGACATCGGACACGAACTCCAATAAATCAGAATGCCTCCCAGCCAAGGCCTGTGGGATGCTGCTGCGTTTATTCTGATTTATTATATATTCGGTGTCAAGTGAGCTGCTGCTTAAGCCGAGAGGAAAGTGTGCTGAGGAAGATTCAGATGCTGCCTCGCCCGTCTTCCTTGAGGCTGAATGGTGCTGACTGGACTTGATAGTACAGCACGGCATAGGTGTTAGAGCCTGGGCCCTGGGCCCTGAGGGATGACAGACTGCCACGGGGACATGGGTATCTGTGAATTGTCTAAGAAGTAATGTGGGCCTGAGCCGAGGCTGCTGTTCTGGCCCAGTTAGCCATGAGCTGAATAATCATCTTCCTCTCCTTCCCTCCTTCCCCCTCCCCTTCCCCTCCTTCCCCTCCTTCCCCCTCCTTCCTTCCCCTCCTTCCCCCTCCTTCCTTCCCCCCTTCCCCTTCATCTTCCCCTTCGTCCTCTCTTCTTCTTCCCACCTTTCCTGGGTCTAATTAGAAGTAGGGAGTGTGTACTGAAACAGTATAACAATGCTTGGATCCAGCTGTAGGTTTGGAAGTGTTCACCACCATCAAGCCAACTTGAATTCTCTTACATATTTGGTGTGATGGAATCACTTAAGATCTGGCTTGTACCCTTATGGGTAGGGGACAAGAAAACAGGAGACCCTGAGACACCATGATAGCAAAGAACCGTAAGTCAGAGGAACCACAAAAGGACAGTGTTCCTGAGTGTCCCGTGAGCAAAACTCCAGCAAGCTTGAACCCTTCTTGAGCAGATGTTGGCCTAGGTTTCTGCCAGGTCTCCCCGTGCCTGGGGTTGCTGCCCACGTCCTGAGGATGTCCCTGGGGATGGTCACAGGCCTAGAGTGTTCCACTGGTGTGGCTGAGCTCTCAACAGCTCTCTTCTAGGCAAAGTGAGCCTCTGTGGGGAGCAGGGTACTTTCTACTTCCGGTTCCTTGCCTTTGACCCAGGTGTTTGTGCATGCCTAGCACCTTTGTTCTGGGTCCTTACTGATGTCCCATCTGCCTTTTTCCTGCAGAGCTCAAACTTCTAGTCCTGAGAACTCTGCTGGCTCAGGGCCTGGAAAAAAGAATCACCTAGTCAGAATGCCAGATTACAGCTCACAAGGTTGCTTAGTCAGCAGAAAATGACAGCAGCGAGAGCTGGCGACTTTGTGGGGGTTTTCCAATGCGCTGTAGTAGCGGAATCACTGTCCTTTTTAGCTCAGAGGCTATTTCCAGAAAAAGATGTGGGCGGGAGGGAGCATCTAAAATTGGGGCATCTGTCCTCTCAGATGGCACTTGGAAAAGTGTAGATGAACCCCCTTCTCCCTTCTTTTTTAAAATATTCCTATCACTCGCCAAAGACCCCTGCAATTACAGCGTGATGCACCACTGGCGGCTTTGAGATTGTCTTTCATCTTTTATTAGTTCATTTGAAACACTTACTTCCTGATGAGATTGGGAGAAGGCATCTTAATCTCATCAGAGCCGTATTTACAGGATTTATCTGCAGCATAGCTTCTGGGAAGATCAGTGCTGATTAGCAAGCATCTTTAAACACCCTCCCCCCTCCCCAGCCCCCCAATGGTAACTTCCCGGCTTCCTGGTCAAGGACGACACTGGTTGATCCTGTCCAACCTGGATATGGAGTAGCTGTCTGCTTCTCCAGGCTGTCAGGGTCCTGCTTCTCTTAGCCTCTCTGTCTATAGGCCACCAGCTTCTTTGGGCTCCTGGGCAGGAAAAGCCCTTCTGATACCAACCTTACGCACCTCACCTCCCCATTTCCCACACTCAGGTGGTCCACATGTCCCCACTGTGGGTATGGGACTGATGTGTTATCAGTTTCTAGAGTTGCCATAGCAAAGTGCTGTGGAACAGGTGCCTCAGGCCAATGGGGATTCAATGACTCGAGTCTGGAGGGCAGAAGTCAAGATTATGGTCTCTGAAAGGTCATTCTGCCCTGTGAGGGCACATTGAGGGGCCTCTTCCATGGCTCTCTTCCAGACTTCAGAGCCTCAGATGTGACCAAACTTGTAAAACCGTCCTCTGTCCCTTCAGTGGGGGCACTCTCTCCTTGCTACTCACTCACACAGCCCTTCCGGGTCTTTGTGTCCAAATTTCCCTTTTAAGGACACCCCTAGAAATTGGAGCCCAAACCCTAAGGCCATTAGACTGCACTTTAACATGATGATCCTTTGGATGACCAAACTTCAAGTAAGGTCACATTTGGAGGACCAAGGGTCACTCGGCAGCAGATCTAGGGCATCTTGGGAAGTTACCAAGCTTTCTTTAAGGCGATCCTCTGTTCCTTGCAGACTGTCTGGAACATAGAGATACAGTCAGACATCTGTTAGTCATGGGGATGTGTCTGGGAATTGCAATACCAGGTGATTTCATCACAGCGAGGACATCACAGAGTGTCCTTACGTGGTCTAGGCCAGGCACCCTACAAAACCTCTTTGTACCATGAGGTGATATAGTGGGCCTATGATAGTTAAGGCTGCTGTGGGCATAATACAGCCTGCTGCTTTCCAGTCAACTTTCCATTACGAGTAGACAGACTATGCTGTAAAATTATGATAAAATATGTAAGGACACAAATCAGCAGCATAATCGTTTCCCCAGTGTCCAGTACATACTGTGTCCAGTTGAAAGTGCTGTGCCTCGTCATTCTGCCAGTGCAGTGGAATGCTTTGACATCACTGTGAGGACAAAGCTTCAGCCCCACTGGCTTCCCAGAGATTCCATACTCTGTGTTCCTGCCTCCCATTCTGAGCACAGTGCTGTGGAGAGGCTGTAAACTGTCCTCGGTACCGTCATCAATGAAGGGCTGAAGAGACAGGCAGCGTATGAGATGACCTCAGTGTTGTGGAATATATCTAATCTCAGTTAGGGGCATCTAACCCACCTCTGCTCATTCAGTTTCCGGATAAAAGACACTCAACTTTTATTACTTACAATAAACCTTAATCAGCACGAGAGCTGGGCAGATATCTACCCTCCAAACTATTAAAATCTATTTTCTACCAATAACCCCGAATTATTACTTACGTGTTCCATCTGGGCTGCTCTTAACTCCAGTTGGCCAGCCCTCATTGCCATGCTCTCTTGGCTCCTAACCCATGGCGTCTTCCTTCTCTCCCACCTTCTCTCCTTCGTGGTTCTCCTCCAACCCCAACCTTGCCTATGTCTCTTCTGCTCAGCTAATGGGCATCAACATTTTTACTCACCAATCAGGGATAGCCTGAGGAGCAAGGTCAGGGCATCCCTCCGTCTACCTGCACTCTCTAGGAGCAACCAGTGTTTAGCATTTCCAAGGACCAAACCTCAGCACCTCATCTCTTCCTCCCAAATATCGCTTCATCACTGTCTTCTCTTCTTCAAAGTACTCTTTTAGTCTTTGAAAGTTAAACACAGCTCTTTGGTTATTGCCATATCAGGATATTGGGCATATCCACCCAATACCACACCTTCCAGCATCCCCCTGATGCCCTGACCCCATCTCCCTCCCGGCTTCACATCCTCTTTAATTATTTTGCTGATGACAACCACTTGAGTCCAGTTAGTATTGTCCATATGTACATGGTGTGGGGCCATCCACTAGGGCATGAACAACCTACCAACAGTCATGTCACCAAAGGAGAGTGATTTTCCCCATCACAGCAGCCTTCGGCTGCTAAGGACTCCTCTAATAGAAGAGGACTGTTTGCATTTGACCTCCTGGACTTTATGCAGGTAACTAATACAGTGTGCAACAGTCATGTCTTCCCAGAGAATGACATCTCATAGCTCAATCTCCACACTGCTTCTTACATTTGTTCTTGACTTCTATGCTGGTCATGTGTGTCACCTTGACACACTAGAGTCACTGGAAAAGAGGGAACCTCAACTCTGGATCAACAAAGAATTGCTTCCATCAGACTGCCTTGTGGGCATGTCTGAGAGCCATTTTCTTGTTAATGGTGGATGTGGGAGGGGCCAGTTCACTAAGAAATCTGGGCAAGCCATAGAGAGAAAGCCAGTAAGCAGTGTTCCTTTATGGTTTATGCTTCAATTTCCTGCCTTGAATTTCTTCCCGGGCTTCTTTTGATGAAGGACTGTGACCTATAAGCTAAATAAGCCTTTTCCTCTCCTAAGTGCTTTTTGATCATGGTGTTTATCACTGCAACAAGAAAGCAAAGCAGGACAACTTCCTTTCAATTACTAAGCAAGAGACTGGACTGAGAGAATGACCTTATTCAGGTAACATTTCAGACTCAGGAAACAAAAGCCCAATCTGCTCAGATGAACTTGAGCTTCAGACGTTGCACGAGACACACCAAGCAATATCCCTTATTTACTTGAAAAACAAAATATTGATCTCACCACATTTCACCTGGAAAGTATGCTGTCCATACCTTGTCGGTAGAGGACTATTGTGACTTTCAGGAGGATCCCTTCAGGGCCTAGAGCAATTGCTCCCAACCTTCCTAATGCTGAGATCCTTTCATACCTTGTGCTGCGACCTTCATGTATGGTGACGCCCAACCGTGAAATTATTTTTATTGCAACTTCATAACTGTAATTCTGTTACTGTTATGAATCATAATGTGAATATCTCTGTTCTCCAGCGGTCTTGGATGACCCCTGTGAAAAGGCTGTTCAACCCGCAATGGGGTGGAGACCCACAGGATGAGCTCCTCTGGCCATAGAGATAAGAGGAAGGAAGCTGTGGACTCAGGCAGGGCGGAGGAGCAGGAGGTGGAAGGGATTGCGTGGTCTCTTTGAAGCTATTCTCTTCTTCCTCGGAGATACCCCTCTATTGCTACCACTCCATTCTCCACCGCCCTCCCTCTCTTCCCTCTTTGCTTCCTCTTCAGGCAGTTCCTGGCCTCATCAGTGAACAGTGCATGTTTATTGTTCTTAGCGATGATTACTGACTGACAGGAGCCTGTTGTTCCAGTCTTTCTCATTAGGCAAAAAGCCTCACCGCTGAAGCACAGGGCTCATAATGTGACAGGACCAGGGTCCCATAAGGCAATGGTTCCTTACAGATGACTTCAAATTCTACATGATCAATCTGTGCTTGGTCTTGTCTTTGCCTAACCCCTCCTAGCAATTGGGAGATGGTTCTCATCTACAGAGTGATTACAAAAATAGACCAATCCCATACAGTGTGAGGATTAAACTCAGTTACTCAAGGTGTCATGAATCTACCATATAGTAAGTCCTTAAAGAAGTTTGTGGCAAATTTTATCTTTGCAACCATGGTCTACACTGTTGTCACCGCCACTACCATTGTCAGCACCACTGCCATAATCACTACCACCCTGTTTGTACCCTTCACCACCACTGTCAGCCTCAGCACCACAATCAGCACCATTGTCTTCAGTCATGATCATCACCACCATCCCTCTCACCACCGCCACCATCGTCACTGTCAGTGATGAAGATCATCTCCCACTGCCACCGTCATCCTCATCCCCATCATCCCCATCATTATTGTCACCATCATCCCCATCACTGTCACCCTCACTGCCGTCATTCCTGCCACTATCATCGTCATCATTGTTATGCTCGTCACCGTCGAGTCTGTTGCTGCCATTGTCCTGTTCACTCACACGTCTGCCAAGGTGTTTTGCAGTAAGTTCTGGATTGAGTTCAGAGCCTGGTTTTGCCTCCATATAAGTGTGCGGCTTGCAGCAAAATTTGGATGAATCACCTTAATGACCCTTCGAATTACTTTTGGACAAGGACTCTGCTTTGATGGACTTAGTCTAGTATGAACCAAGTATCATTGTCGCAGCAATTAGTACCGTGACCCTTCTTCTGTCTGGCTTCGACCCTGACATGGAATTTATCACTTACTCAAGTGTGTGAATGTATAGAGGTCATTAGGAGACGTTCAGGGACATTCAGAGTTGCTGCAGCCATAGGCAGTCTGCGTCAGAGAGTCCTTCACAGCTGACCCCTCTCCACTCCCTCTTTCCCACAATGCTTTTGTCAGGTTGCTTGCATTTTCTCCTCTCTCTGTATTTCTCTCATGCTCTTACCACAGTCCCAGGTTCATCCCCAGCGTCCCTTGAGGATTTGTCTTCAGCCTTCGCCTTTCTCCCAAGCACACCATTTTTCCTCACAGCATTTCCCAAACATTTCCCTTTTTAATGTGGTCTGGTGGAAGCTATTCAGACTTGCTCAGCTACAACTAACTGGTTTGAAAGCTGCAGAGAACGCTCTGCCTCCCTCTAAAGTGCAATTTCCCTTTTAGCCTGAAATGACTCTATTCAATTCTTGCTTTCAACATGTGATGCTAAATCTCTTTCATCTAAAGAGGCAGTGAACTTTGAGAAAAATACTCTGGCAACATCGTTTCCTACATGCTTTCTGTGATTACCATCGCTACATCATCCTTAATTTATAATTAGGTCCGTACATTCTTCCTTACACTTAATGAATATGAAGCACCCCAGGAAAGAATCTCATTAAATAAATTCTTCCCAAGATGCAACTGTGAAAACAAGAAGATTCAAACGCATGCTGGCTGCAGAGCCAAGCTGAAGTCAGTCTCAGAGGCTTTCCCTGCTCGGAAGTGGCGATGGGAAGGGTTGCCTGGAAGCTTTTCCTGTGATTTAATTCTGGGGCTCACATGTCAGCATTATTGCTGGAGACTGGGTTTGCTTCTGGGGGTGGGGGGCAGTATCCTGGATGCCTGCGCTTCAACTCATCGATCTATTTGAACATTTCGGCTCTGTAAGCACAAACACCATGTGTTGAGGGCTGTGCTCAAAGTTCACCAATAGAATCTGGTTGGTTTTTAACACATCAGAAATACCCTTCGCTTCCCCAGTGAAAAAAGTTCCAGGAAAAGAAATTTATTTATGACTCTGAAGGAATATATCAGGGAGTAACAGAAGCCTCTGGATTTCATTATTACTCTGATGCTTTGATGCCAAAAAGCTACATTCTGATATTGTCTTATGGCTTAATGCCATCGGTATATCCAGAAAAGTTACAAATAAGGGCTTTATGCAGCAGGTCTCTTTAGTGAGGGAGATTTTGCAATTCCTGTTTCTGCACCAGAGCAAACTGGCAACAAAATTCTAGTCAGTGTGGAATTCACCAAGGCTTCCTGGTTTCTGAAAATTCAGCTCAAAAAGTCAAGGTAGCTTTGGCTCAAGACTACAACAATTGGTCTGTAAGCAGCAGGAAAAGGCAAGAGCATCAGCCAGTGCTTGTGAATCCATACATTCTCTTTTGTGTGCTTGATGGCTCCCACATCTCCCATTTGCTCCCATTCATGGAATTTGAGGGGGAATGTAGCACTTGGAGGAGCTTCCTTTAGAGAGCAGTGTGCTAACGGGACTTGGAAGAAGGACAGAGCCCAGCAGAGGAGAGAGAATATTTGTGGTTATTTCTCGATCTCCTCTTGAAGTGCTAATGCATATCATGAATAAGAGGATGGGTGTGCATTGTTTCTCCCAAAGTCATGGCCAGCCAAAGCCTCAGAAGTTGAGCTTCACGTGAACAAATGTGTTTACAGATAAAATACAGTTAAAGTGTCTGCATCATGTAAATAGGCACGAGAGGACACCAGCAGAGCTCAGCTGCCCCCATGACAGCTTGGAACTTTCTAGCTTACCAGGTGCCCATGGGAGTCAATGCTTGGTTCAGAGTCTTCTGTGACCTTGCCAGGATCTGGTTCCATCCTGGAAGCATGCGGTTCTCCACTTTGTTGAGTGTCACCTGGCTACAACCTCAGTATTTCCCTACCGGTAACATGGCTCTCTGCAGATGCGGGTGAGCCATATGGAAGCATCAGGATATAAGAAGGCTCTATAGTTCAAGAACCTGCTTACAGGAAACAAGGGGATGGCTCAGTGATAAAAGAACTCACCATGTCAGCTTGGTGATCTGAATTCTATCCCCCTGAAATTCATGTAAAGATGGAAGAAAAAAAACTGACTTGAATAAAACTTACACTCTGACCTCGATGCCCATGCCATGGCATGTGCCTTACCCCAGCTCAACAATGATAAATAAATGAGTAAATACATTTTTAAATAAATCGCTTGCCACATCTTTCTTTTCATGCAACAAACAAGCAGGAGAGAAAGGAGCCTTGCTTCTCCTCCCTGTAGGTAAGTGAGCTTTAATTGTCAACCTAGCCCAGAGTCATCTTAGAGAGAAACCTCAACTGAGGAATTTCCTAGACCAAATCAGCCTGTGGGCATGTCTATTAGGGATTGTCTTCACTGTTAGCTGATGTAGGAGGGCCTAGCCATTCCTAAGCAGGTGGTCCTGGGCTGTACAAGAAAGATAGCTGAGCTGAGAGAGTGAGCAAGCCAGCGAGCAGCACTGTACCATGACTATTGCTTCAGCTTCCTGCCTTGAGTTCATACCTTGAGTTCCTTCTATGTCTCTAGACTGTGACTTGGAAGTATAAGATGAAATGAAGTCCTTTCCTCCCCTAAGTGGGATTTTTTTGTCAGAATGTTTTTTATCATAGCAACAGACAGGAATCTAGAACATTCGTTGTGAGCAGGCCTGTGTGACCTGCGCTGACCTGTGCTGGGTGGACCTTGTGGATGGCCACTCAGTACTGAATGTCTTCCTGCTTTGAGTAGAGAGCATACACCTGTTTCTCCCCAAAACTGCACATATTATAAAACTGTATAATGTCTTCTTGATTCAGACCTGGGATAGATAAAATACAGGTTGATTTATTACTTGGAAACACCGAGATTTGTTAATCATGTATGAGGCTCTGTAGTCTTCTAAAAAAAAAAAAAAAGGAGCATCTGTTCACTCACAAATCAGTAGACCAACAGAGAGGCAGAGAGAAGCAGGCATGGGCACTAGGCTGTAGCAGCCTTCTGTGGGGTAGAATTTGGGAATGATACTGTTATTTACAGTTGCTTCAGCTGACCCTCTACCATGAAAGTGAGAGGCTATTTCCACTGGGCACTAGGAATAAAGAACCTGGTACCAAGTCCTCCCTCACAGCAGAATGTTCAGAGTCACTGTGTTTCGGTCTGGCTCTGGAAAAATTATTTGGGGCTTCCCCTTTCTGTTTTCTCTTTTTAGGGAAGCCTACCATTCTCCCTAGTTCTCATGAAGTGCACAAACCCCAGAAAATATCTTCTTTAGATTGATCTTTATGCAGGTTGGTGGGAGCAGTTTTCAGTTAATGGTTGAGTTATAGGAAAACCGATCCTTGTGGGTGGCACCATCCCTGGGCAGGAGGTAGGTACTATGAGGTATAAGAAAAGAGGCTGAGGAGCAAACCAGGAGCAGCATTCCTCCATGGTCTCTGCTTCAGTCCCTACTGTGAGTTCCTTCCCTGGCCTCCCTTCACAGTGGACTATATGGTTTTTAACCCCCTTTCACCAAGCTGCTTTTGTTGATGGTGTTTATCTCATGATTAAAAGCCAGATTAGGGCAGAACCCTGGAAAAGGTCCATTCAGACAACCCCAAAGGCAGTTCTGCACTGGGTGACTGTCCATGCAATGCCTTTTGGAAACAAGGCATCAAGAGAGTCTCCGCCCATGTTTGTGTCCAAGCTTTTCCTCTTGAGTAACTGGCCTTGAATTAAGTGTCCTGGGCTGTAGGCAATCCTGTGATTCTGGTGTTTACATTGCTGTTAGGGTAGACTACTTTTACAAATTGTATGTTTTGACTTGTCTTCTTTGGGGTTGGTATAGCAGGAAAGTGATTTTTAAAACCAGTAATAGGAGGTTGGAGAGGTGGCTCAATGCATCTCATATCGATCGCTGCTTTCAAAGAAGACCAAGATTTAGTTCCCAGCACCCACTGGTTTCAGAATGTCCAACACTGTGGGCCCTGCACACACATGGTGTACATACAAACAGGCTCAGATATCCATATGAAATGATAAATAAAAAGATCTTTAAAGATATAAAATAGATACTATAAAGTACTAAAGGTAAGCATGTTCTTCTTCAAAACCGTAAATATTCCTGGCTCCTAACAATGGCCTTCTATGTCACCTAGGCAAACACTTGAGACTGAAGACAGCAATACGAACAATGTCTCCATCTGTATCAACACACCAGTAACTGGCAAAACATTTTCTTGGGTTAAGCTTCTGGAAGGGTGTTGGGGAGGGGGATTTCTCCCCATTTCTTCCACTTCCTCTTTCCTCTCCTCTTCCATCTTCCCCCCTGACAATATCTCCATGTGTATTTAACCTCATGAAGAATTCATACGCTCAAGCTCTAACCCACAAGTGGTGCTGGTTCAAGAGGGAGCCTGAGGGGAATGGTTAGGTCACAAGAGTGGAGCCTCATGAGTGGAGTTAGTACCTATAGTGAAGACCCCAGAGAGAGGCCTTGACATTTGTCTCACAAGAGGGCCAGGCATGACAGTGGCTGTGGATGAGAAGCAGAACCCTACTAGCACCAGATCTCCTGGAATCTTGACTGACTTCACCTTGAATACCAAGGAGCTCTCACCCAGGGCTCTCAGCTTTCACTATACATGCCATCTTTGAGGTGATTTATTATGAAGATGTCATGCAAACACTCACATAAAAAGCACTAAGACTGCAGTGGGTAAGTACCAGACACACTTAATCCTGACATTACCAATCCCTGACACTCACTGCATGCCCTCAGCTCACTGCCATTCTGTGCTCACCTGAGACCCTGGATGCTTGTGTATCTTGCAGCCCTCCTGAGAAGATAGATGCCTGTGTATCCCAAGGTCCTCCTGGGAAGATGGATGCCTGTGTATCCTGAGGTCCTCCTGGGAAGGTGGATGTCTGGGTTTCCTGATGCCCTCTTGGGAAGGTGGATGCCTGTGTATCTTGCAACCCTCCTGTGAGGGTGGATGCCTGTGTATCCCGAGGTCCTCCTGGGAAGGTGAATGACTATGTATCCTGAGGTCCTTCTGA
>JADRCH010000199.1:1507925-1544583 GCA_019843965.1 Rhynchomys soricoides
GTGTACTGGGTCCAGGGCCTTGCACATGCTAGGTGTACTGGGTCCAGAACCTTGCACATGCTGGGTGTACTGGGTCCAGGGCTTTGCACATGCTAAGTGTACTGGTTGGTTTCGTTGCTACTTAAGACAAATTATGGACCTGGGAGAAACAATTCAGTTGAGGATCAGTCTTCATCAGTTTGTCTTGTGAGCATGTCTGTAGGACATTTTCTTAATTGCTAATTGATAAAAACGAGCTTAGCACTTTGTAAACAGTATCATCCCTAGGCAAGCAGGCTTGTGCTGTCTAAGAGAGGTTGCAAATGGGAGCCTATGTGCACAGTAGTAAGCGAACTTCCTCCATGAGTTATGCTCCAGGTTCCTGCCTCAAGCCCCTCCCCCTTTTCTTGCTCGAAGACTTTAGCCTGTGAGATGAAGCAAACCCTCCCTCAAGTTGTTTCTGATCTTGTGATTGTCTCAATAGCACAAGGAAACCGTCAGTGGCGAGCATGCTTCTAGTCTACTGCTTCCCCTGCCATCTGCATTTTGAAGTAGGCTCCCACTGTGTAGCCCAGGCTAGCTTGAAACTCTTGAGTGTTTCTAGACCCTTAGTCCAGTGCAGAGCAGAGAAAAAAAGGTGACTGCAAACATTTTTTTTCTTCCTCCCAGTGAAACCTTCTGAAGTATTCCAAGAGCCACAGCTAGTACAAAGAAGCAGAGAGGGTAGCCTTGTACATCTGCACATCTGAACCATGGTTTGAGGCCTCTTCACCAGCGCCTCAGCTAGGACAAGAATGACGTCAGTTCATGTCCTTCTTGCTCTCACTTCATCCGTTGCATAAATCGTCCTCTGACCCCCTTGTTGCTGGACCATGCGCCACGCAAATCTCCGAGGCACTCTCTCCTTTGCAACCTTCCGTAAAGGAGCGTGGAAGCCATTCTTAACTGTGGTTCTTGCTAGGAAAAATATGGGACTTATTAAGGAGGTCTTTCTGAGAACTACAGGACTTGGTGACCTGTGGCAGGGATGGGGGTGGAAGCCACAAGTAAGGGAACATAAAAGGTTTCATAATTTTAGGTTACAGGATTGGTGGACCAAGTGCTGGATGAATATTCTCTTCACATGTCTGGGAAATGGATCTGTAGATGAGAGTGGGTAGGCCAAGATTTTACAGTTGAAGTAGAAGTAGCATTGGGATCTCAAGACGCCTCCTCCTCTTCCTTCTCATCCTCTTCCTGTTCCTCCTCTTCTTCCTCTTCCTGTTCCTCCTCCTGTTCCTCCTCCTCTTCCTCCTCCTCTTCCTCCTCTTCTTCCTCCTCCTCTTCCTTCTCATCCTCTTCCTGTTCCTCCTCTTCTTCCTCCTCCTCTTCCTCCTCCTCTTCCTCTTCTTCTTCCTCTTCTTCCGCCTCTTCCTCCTCCTCCTGTTCCTCCTCTTCTTCCTCCTCCTCTTCCTCCTCCTGTTCCTCCTCTTCTTCCTCCTCCTCTTCCTCCTCCTCTTCTTCCACCTCCTCCTCTTCCTTCTCATTCTCTTCCTGTTCCTCCTCCTGTTCCTCCTCTTTTTTCTCCTCTTCTTCCTCCTCCTCTTCTTCCTCCTCCTCTTGTTCCCTCCTCCTCCTCCTCCTTCATTAGTCTCACTATGTATCTCCTCTGAAACTTGCTATGTAGATGAGGCTGGCCTTGTACTCACAGAGATCTGCTTGTCTCTGTTTTCCTAGGGCTGTGATTATAGGCACACACAGGAGGAAGCTTGAGAGTGTAGGAGAAGCATTCCTCATTCAGATCAGCAGCAATTCCCTGGGTGGAGGTAGTACCACACTTTCTGTACCCCCACCTTTCTCTAATGAAGAACCCAATGGGGTGCTAGCATGTGGCTGTCCTCTCAGTGTGGCCCTGAGCCAGAAGTACAAAGCTGCATAGCAGAGGATGCTTCTTCTCTTTTTCTATCACTCTGTGGTGAGGCAGAGTTCCCTAAAGCCATTTCCAGAACAGTCAGTTTCTCTTCTGAGAAATGAATTAATTCTGTTCTCCCTCTTCCCCCTTTTATTGTATTATCAGGAAACCGATTACATTTGAACCAAGCTCCAAAAGCTGAGCGCTTCTTTTTGCACTTTGTTCTCATCCCTGTGATCAAATATTGAAGGTGAGATGTGGGGAAATCAATACTAAGGTGGACGTGCAGTGTTACGTAAGATGCGCAGATGAAATATTTAGTGCTGAAAGTTCCGAGTGGGTTTGAAATTCTAAACCTATTTCTGCACTGCTATTCGGACTCTCTTGGAATCATAAGAAATCAATGTGAAAAGAATACGTACTAGGAACAACTTCAAAAAATGAGTTCTCTGACCTACGAGTGGGATACCAAGTGCTTACATTCTCATCAACTACAGAATGGCCAGATGTCAAAGAGTAAGGAGGAGTTACAGGAGAATCTTGGCTGTGAGTCCGCTGAGGCAGCACCCTGGAGGAAGTCATTTACCTTACTGGGACATGGAGGAACAGATCTGGTGACATTTTGGCAATTGTGAAGTTTAGGGTTTTTTTTAAAGAATGAAGCTTTATCTCAGCCTTTTGATGGTGGGAAGTGCTACCTGTCATAGGGCTCAGCATAATGAGGAATTGTTTGGGTTGCTGAACAAATCAGTGATCTTGTTTACATTAATGGTTGTTTCAGGTCCATCTGAAAACAATTTCTTGAGTGGGAGACATGTCTGCAGTGCTCATACGGTCTAGTCAGACACTGGCTTTTCCCAGAGCCTGAGGATACAACCTTCTTTGAGAGACCTTTGCAGATGGCAAGTGGGAAGTCCCACACTCTGGGAGGCTGAATGGACAGTGATGGATGAGTCCTGCCTCCCAGGATGCTCCATGCCAGCCCTGCCTGCAGCCTCTGTCTCAACAGCTCTGTTAAGCAGAAGGGACAGCATAGATCTGGGGGTGGGGAACTTCTCAATTAATCCTGCATGCAGTTAGCATTGATTTTGAAGGCAGAATGATAGGCACCCACCATCCCTTCCCTGAGGCACTTGGTATCTAGTGTTGAGGGAATGGCAGATGAAGACATGATCTGCATATGCTCTCCTGCCTAGGAAGCAAGCACAGAGCATATAGAAGGACAAGAGATATGGGGAAGGGGCCTTCATCTCCAGTCTGCGGTGG
This sequence comes from Rhynchomys soricoides, assembly GCA_019843965.1. NCBI lineage: Eukaryota > Metazoa > Chordata > Mammalia > Rodentia > Muridae > Rhynchomys > Rhynchomys soricoides. The sequence goes on from JADRCH010000199.1 coordinate 1,511,062, forward strand.
AAATGGGGATCAGAAATGTTCTGAAGCAGCAGCTTTTATTTGAATTTTGGAAAAAGAATTGGCTAAGGTGTAGGGTGTGGGATGGAGGGGAAATGAATGCCCAGACCCTGATACAGAATCCTTCACATCAGCGGTTGCCAGCTATGGGTGTTGGAATCCTCGGGTCTCTGTGTTGGGGGATTGGGGCCTTAAGTGTCAGGAGTTCAACATTCAGCTATAGTTAGAGCTTTATACTCAGGGTTTTGGGATGCTGAGTCCTCACAGGCATGGTTCCAAGTTTAGGGAATCCTCTCAGCTCACAGTTCTTCAGGCTTGATAGACAGAGGTAATAACTTTTGATGGCCCTTATAAAACTTCTTTTGGTGGCTAGGGCCTGCTGCTCTTTATCACTTCCAGCCCTTGGTGGCCCATTGCTTAGCACAGTCTCAGTTCCACACCATGGCATCCTCTTGACACTTCTGTAACTGTTTACAGTCTCAGATCTCTGCAGCTCATGCTTCTGTACATTCCCTGAAGTTCTCAAGTCACCTTCAGGCTCCTGTGTGCAGGTGTGTGTGTGTGTGTGTGTGTGTGTGTGTGTGTGTGTATGTGTCTGTGTGTGTCTCTCTGTATACATGTGTATGTTTGTGTCTCTGTGTGGGTGTGCATCTGTGTCTCTGTGTGTCTCTCTGTATATATGTGTGTGTCTGTGTCTGTATGTGTCTCTCTCTGTGTCTGTGTGTGTCTCTGTATATATGTCTGTATTTTTGTGTCTGTCTCTCTCTCTCTATGTGTGTGTGTGTGTCTGTCTGTATGTGTCTGTCTGTATATGTGTGTGAGTGTCTGTGTGTGCCTCTCTGTATATGTGTGTCTGTGTCTCTGTGTGTCACTCTGTATATGTGTGTGTCTGTGTCTGTGTATGTCTCTCTGTGTGTGGTGTGTGTTTGTGTGTATGTCTTTCTCTGTGTGTGTGTGTGATCTGCTGATAAAGACACAGGAAGGCAGTAAAACAGTCAGATGAAACTGTCTTCTCTCCTAGGCAGCAACACAAGAGGCAGTGATAGGAGGGAGGCATCATCTCCAGGACTGCCTGAAGTGCTCTGAGACTATGAGAAACCCTGCTTCTCTGGCCACTCATACACGTTCACTAGCAATCACAAGTGGGCGATGTGCACTTCCCATACCATGAGCAGCTGCAAAGAGACCCAGAGATGCTATTGGTATGATCATTTGGAGTTGCTCTAGATAGAGTAATCTAAAGGTATTGGATTACCGGCCATGGCCAAAGCAATGTCTCTCAAGGCAGTGGGAGGAGGCTCTGATAGCTGTGGTGTTTGCTATAATTGTAATGCCACCTCTCCAGGGCATCCTCACTTAGCTCAGAGTGTCCTGTTGCCTGAGCAGGGCTCCGCAGTACTGTCCTTATGGTCGCTGGAGAAATCACCAAAGAAATTGGCCGCTTGACTAATGGTGCAGAAAACTCCTCTGTTGAGATTGCAGGTGCTGTAGCTCCTGATGAACCTGCAGGAGAGACAGCAGCATCACTCTCAGCTCCATTAGACTTGCGGGACCATAAAAGCCCATGGCAGCAGCTCCCATCTGGCTTGATTCTCTGCTGTGCCTGGGGCAGCTCTTGTGTTCACTCACACACAGCTGGACTGGAGCAGAGGCAAAGGGTCTGACAGCTGTCAGTTGAGAAGCTAAACTGCTTGTGCCTGACAGCTGTAGTCATTTTAAAGGAAATCCAAACATTAAGGATTACCTAACATTCTATTGTGATTTACCTAAAATGCTTAGCTCATTTTCCACCTATCCATCCATCCATCCATCCATCCATCCATCCATCTATCCATCCATCCATCCATCTATCCATTAGTACATCTATCAGTCCATCCATCCATCTATCCATCCATCCATCTATCCATTTATCCATCCATTTATCTATCTGTCCATTAATTTGTCAGCCCACACATCCATCCATCCATCCATCCATCCATCCATCCATCCATCCATCCACCCACCTACCCACCCACCCATCCATCTATCCATCCATCTACCCACCCATTTATTTATCTATCTGTCCATTAATACATCTGTCTGTCCATCCATTCATCCATCCATCCATCCATCCATCCATCCATCCATCCATCCATCCATCCATCTGTTTATAAATCTGTCAGCCCATCCATCCATTCACCCACCTACCCACCCACCCATCCATCTATCCATCCATCCACCCACCCATTTATTTATCTATCTGTCCATTAATACATCTGTCTGTCCATCCATCCATCCATCCATCCATCCATCCATCCATCCATCCATCTATCCACTTACTTATTTTTTAAAGCATTTCCTTATCCCATGGCACCCTAAAATGTTCTATCATGGATTATTTGTGTTTACCCAGTCCATGGTTAATTTATCATTATTTTTTTGAACAAGGAGTGGCTTGATAAGAGATGTGCTCAGCAAGGCCTGTCTGCCACTTACAGGATCTGTGTCGACTGAGTCTTTCAGCCTCCTGATAACTAATGGGTGCTCTGGAGCTCTCACACTGGAAACCCTGAACGGCTTCACTTTGCTGTCTTGTCTGCTAGCAGATTATTTTTTTCAAAATTTTGACTCAGCTTTTGCCCTACTCAGGGTTCTGCCTTCTTATCTCTGTCTCCTCTCCTTTCTTATCAGCACTTAACTGAGTTGCAGTGCCACTTGCAAGATGGACACTCCTTTTGTGGCAGTTGCTGGCAAGTGTGAGCAGGGTTGCCAGTCTTCCTAGCTTTGACATTGTTGACATAGAAGTTGCAGATAAAGATCACAGTTCAAGCAACTGCTCTCTAGGACTGGGCAATTCTAGTTTTTGTAAGAAGTATGTGAACACTGGACTGATTCTCCGGTGTGGGACAAACTGCGGTCATGTGGTAAGAGGGTAGGGAAGGGAGTGGAGGTTAATGCTGATGAAGGAGTTGCATATTGCCGTTACAGGGAGAGGGCTTTGAATCAAGGTCTGCATGAGTATAAACCATGCAGAGATTCCCAAAACCATGGGTTTTAGTCCACATGGTGCTATAACAAAATACCCAACCCTGGGTAGTTTATTTAAAAAGAAGTTTATTTGGCTCACAGTTCTGGTGGCTGGAAGTTTCAGGTGTCACAGCACCACAGTGTGTTGACCAGGGACTCCTGGCTGTGTCACAGCATGGTGGGGAAGCAGAATGCAAGTAGGGAGACAGTTGCTTCTGCTGTAGAGCAAACGGTAGTCTTTTAATCATGTAATGTCAGATCAACCCAAGGGATACTATGAATTACTTCATAAAACTGGACTCCCATGATCTAACAGCCTATTACTAGGCCCTAACTCTTATTGGGTTTGTGACTCCACACTGACACCCTGGGAACCAGGCTCCTAGCCTGTAGACCTCTAGGGGACCGACCTTATAAAGCTGCCAACCATGTTACTGATCCTGGCTATATGGAATGAGAGTGCTGTGTTTTCTTTTTGACACTTCTGTATTGAAGTCATTCTGTTTTTAGAGAGTATTTGTGTTCTCATTTAAGCTTGTGGCACCATCAGTCCTGAACTGTCACAGAACTGTGACACTTCCCTGTACAGCAGACAGAGGACACAAGACTTCACACACACTCTTAGACACGTCACATCAGACATGTTTGCACATTTACTAGAGCATGCTCCTTTGTGCTTTTGTCCTTCTGTAGGATCTTTTCCTCCTCTGCCTTGAGGCTTAGGTCCTACACAGTGATTCTCCTGCTTAAATAGTTTCATTGGAGACAGCACTGAGAGTGGGTGGGTTATTGATTTGTTTGTTTATTTATTTATATATGTGTGACATGCACATATATAATTCAGTGCACATGTGTGTGTTTCATGTTGGGACTAGAGGATAACTTTAGATGTTTCTTCCCAAGAATACTGCCTTACTTTTGAGACAGGGTCTCTAATTTGTCTGAGCTTGCCTATTAAGCTAGGCTGGCTGGCCACCAAACTCCAGGGATCTGCTTGTCTCTACCTCTCCAGTGTTGGGAGTATGCTGTGATGCATGGATTTTGTGCATGGGATCTGGGAGTTGAATTCAGGTTCTTATGCTCACAAGGAAAAGGATTTACTGACTGACCCAGAGAGGTGCCGTTTCTTCTGTGTTACAACCATAGGCATACACCTAGGAGAGTACCCTCGAATGTTTGGGGGGAATGACTTTTTTTTTTTTTTCTGTTTGAGAGGTGTGTGTTGTTAGAGTGTTGACTATGCTTGAGAAAACTTGAAGGACAAAATTCCTAATGACACAAGTAATTGAGATTTGGGGCTGATGTTGTGAAGGAGTGAAGTTTTCTAGATTCTCTGAAGCTGCCCGAGAAGGCTGGTATCATTATTATCAGTACTATGTCTTAAAGAGTGGATACAGTGATGGTACAGGCTGGCCACTTCCCCACTGAAGCAGATGTGATTTCATTAATCTGGGAGTGCTCTCTAAGTCCAGTACATTGACTAGTCTTGTAGAATTTGCTTTCTTAGATATTTTTCAACCTGTGTCTCCATTTCTTCTGCCTTGTCACAGCCCAATTGACCAACAACTATTTTTTGACCTTACAGAGTGTGCCAGACCACATCCTAACTACCACCTGACTTCACGGTTTATTTAATTAAATGCAGATCCTTGCCATTTTCTATTGTAACCAGCTTAATCCAGTACGCACCTTACCTAATGCTTTGTCATTCACCGAGTTATGCATTGGAATTAGAGCCGGGGAGGCATTCAGATGGATGTTCATAGCATCATTCATTACAAAAGCTACAACGTGGGAGCAAGTGTCCTTTGACGGATGAATAGGTGAAAATCTGTGGTATGCATATCTCAGGAAACATGCCTTGAGAAGGAAGAAAGTTCTGACAATATGACTCAAAGTTAGTGAACCTTGAAGACATTGTGCTAAGTGGCACAGTCTAGAGACAAAAGACAAGTACATCTCAATCTCACTTACCCCAAGTATGAGAGTAATCAAAACCATGGAAATGGAGGGCAGCATAACAGTGACCAGGTTGGGAAGAGGGGGAGGTGGGGTTATATATTTCATAGGCGCCAAGGATGAAAGGAGTGCTGGAGACAGACAGCGATGTTGGTTGCAAGCGTTCTGTTTTTGGAGCCACAGAGCTTCACGGAACTTTGTGAGTGAGATGATGAATTTTATGTACTTAGGAGGAAAGAAGTTTCCAACAGACAAAATCTGCCTCTGTAGGGTGGGGGAGTTTTCTCATCTTGCTTCTATGTGGGCTGACTTCTTCATGCAGTGCTAGGGGTGGGAGACCTTTTCTAGGTATCACTCAGAGAGCACTCGCTGAATGGTTTGTTACACTGTCAGGGCTCTCTGGGTGTTGTATGTTGCTAGGTATGCAAAAGTTGTTTCTCTTTTGGAGACTTCAGAAATAAGATATGAGATGGGGGGAAGCAACAGATTCGTGTAGTCAAATGTTAGACTGACTTTGCCGATCTTGAAGGCTGTGTCTTGTCCTACCAGACAGAGGGTATTCATCACTGTTGTGATGGTCGCATGGTTCCAGAAAGACCACACCAGGCCAAACAGTTCCACATGGGGTTTATTGAGAGAGAGAAGGGCAAAGTGGTGATGGAAAGAGACGGGGGGAAGGGAGAGAGGGAGATCAGAGAGGTTTATATATAAATAGTGATGTAGCCACAGGTAAAGGTGGGAGGTGGGCCAAGTAGATTCTGGGAATATGGTGACTGTTGCCTTGGCAATAGGTGTGCAGGTTGCACTGTTGCCTAGGTGTGATGTCACTGGTTTCAGAGGTCCTGATGACAATAATCACTATTGGGGTTCTCTGGTGGAGCCTACCTTCCAGTGTCTGGTTCTTGTTTCCTAGGGCAGTTTAGCATAAGTCTTCCATTAACCATCATCAGGAACCGAGTGGAGTTACCAAGGCAGGAATGCAATCTGTGCGTCCTCTGGCATCATTTGCATCGCCAGTATTGATGGGCACAGAAGACCTGTCTCATGCATCCTGAGGACACAAACACACTCAGCATCAGATGTTCATCATTTGTTTTTCCACAAACATGGCCAAAGCTTTCCTGTCCTTTACAAACACAAACACTTGGTGTGTGTGTGTGTGTGTGTGTGTGTGTGTGTGTGTGCTGAGATCACCTTTGCACAGCATGGATTCCTAAGATGGACAAATCTCCAACATCGGCCCATTTGCAACTGACGTGAGAGAAACCACTTATCAATGTCATAAATAGCAATTTGTGGAGACAGGAGGTTTTTGCTGTGATGTTTAACACACCAGAGAGTTTTTTTTCCTTACATAGTTGATAAGAGAAAATACAAAACAAAACAAACAAACAAACAAACAAAACAAAAACAAACAAACAAACAAAACCCCAAACAACTCATGTCTTTGTTTTATGAGGCTTGAGGAAAATGAAAACAAACCAAAAAACCCCAAACCAACCTGCCTAAATTGTCACATGGGAGAGCACTTTGCTGTGGAGATGTCAGCTCCAGCAGCAGCCCTGTGTGCGGTGGTAGTGTTTTATGGCTCCCTGTGCTAGCATGAAGCTCCACCACCATCGAGAGGAATTGTGGTGGCAACAATATAGGGGCTGGGGGACAGTTGCTTAGTTCCTGTTCTGGGTGACTACCTCCATGGTGTTTTGAGATTCAAGGACTAACCATGGATGTCCACCGCTCTGTTGGTCTTGAAGGCTACATTTTCATCAAGACCTGAGATTGAGCATAGCATTTAGTGTTCGTTAGGAAAGGCATTTGGGAACAATGCCTGGTAAAGAGAAAGAACAGGTCTGGATAGAGGAAGAGAATAAACTTGCCTGAGTGGCTTCCGTGAAGCTTCCGCTGTCTTTAAATTGGTGGCAGAAGTCTGTCCGCCATACGCTGATATGGTAAGTCCTTTCTTGGAGGAGCATCTGAACTGACGCCACAGTTTCCCCCCCCCCCCCCCCCCGGTAACAATTGCTTTTTTGTCTTCTACCGGACTCAGAAATATCAGTAAGCTTAAACAACATTTGTTGCATGAACAAAGGATTTCCCCACTCAGCAGCTGGTTACAGGTATCATTGGCTACCTGTGCCTCTGTCTTGTCGAATGTGCACCCTGCATCCCCACAGACACTGGCATTTGGACATTGCTGGACTCAGGCAGCAAAGAAGAGCCACAGAAGCACAGCTTGGCTTTGAAGCTTCCTTCCTGGAAGGGATGTGTCACTTCCAATAGCATTTCATTGGCTAAAACCAGTCATGTGATCAGGCCCCATCATCTCTGTGGTTCCGGAAGGGACTATGGCTATTTTTGTTAATAACACTGAGAGAACTGCATCAGGAAGTCAGTGGCATAAAATTCCTCAAGCAGATGGGGTTTCAGGTCCGAGACCCTTGTTGCCTCATGGTATTGTTCAAATTGGTGAAGGTGCCAGACTCTTTTCCGATTTAAACTATACTTCGCTTCTTCTGAGTGCAGGAGCGCTAATCACAGCTCTCACAGCCAGGGCAGAGCGTCCAGAAAGCAGAAGCTGAGATGTAGAGAAAGCAAGGTGGTCTCGACAGGCTCCCCAGTCTTTCTTTGGTTTTCTGCCTCCTTGCCTTTCTTCTCTGGAGCGAGATCTTGGTATTCGGTTTTCCTCCTTTTTCAAACTTGTTCTCAGAACACTCATTTGACAGACAGTGGCTTTTCTGAGCACGCGTGCTAGCGAAAAGTGCCTCTGCTCTTATGTTGTGGTCTACATAGGAAGTGAAAGTCTTAGCGGTGGCCCTTTGCCTTCTGACCAATGAACTCAGGGTTAGGATTAGGTATGTTGATCTTTGACCACCAAGTTACTGGCTGTGAGCAACTACAAGGACTGATTTCACAAACATTGCCTTAAGCTTCTTTGCACCATTTTTGCTGTCGCAGCTGTGAAATATTAATTCATTTGAAGAGTAGAAGTTTATCCGATCAGAGTTGTAGAGTCCTAGAATCTCGAACCAAGCTGACTTCAGAGCTGCGACTCCTGGAAGCCCCAGAGGGAATATTTTCTTGACCTTTTCAGTTTGTGGCTTTTGCGGTCTTTGGATTGGTTATCTTAGTCTACTATCTACGGGTGTCTCCTCTCCTCTCCCAAGGATACCAGCCACTCTACTGATCTCATCACAAATAAGATCACACCTGCACGCAGTCACTGGGGACATAATTCAAGTAGAGGGTCACCACGGGAGGTTTATGGCAGGCGGGGGAGGAGCTGGGGGGGGGGACAAGCTAACTAAAGTAAAAATGCCCAATAGATAAAAATTCAATAGCTTCATTTAAAGGAATGCTTCTTTCAGATAGCTTCAGCAAGCCTCTTATGCTCTTTCCCAAGCTTAGGTTTCTGCCTAATTTGGCTTCTTCTTGCCTGAGAAGAGTGAATTTGAAGGCAGATCATCTTGGTGTCTCTGAATTTCAGGTCGAAGAAGATGACAGATATTTAGGGGCAGGGGTTTAGGGTCTTCAGTGGCTCTCAACACCTCCAGTCTAGAGCCTATGTCTATGAGGTGCTTCTTGGAGCAGAAATCTCTGGCCTCTCAATGACAATGGGACAACTCTCTGCCAGGTTCAGTCTTTCTGCTTAGCAAACGACAAGCCTTTTCATATTCCAAATACAGCTAAAATCCAGGAGGGGCCCAGCAACCTCCAGGCTGTTGAAACCAAGCTGACACTATATATAAACACACTTTGAGACAATCATTATCTTCAGCAGTTCTCTGAGCTCCAGCTGTCAGCTTCTTGTTGCTTCTCTCAAGAATGAGTGACACTTACCACCTTTAAAAGGAGGGATGAGGGAGGAGCTGCACTTCCCTCCCAGGGCGATGTCAGGCACCATGGAGATACCAATCAGATATATTCGACTATTCAGTCTTAACCTTCCGTTGCTATTAACACATCTCTAAAATTAACTTCTGATTGATAACTTTCACGCAGCAGTAAAAAATTTTAGATACCTGTTATAAAGAATTCCCACATGTGTGACAAGGAAAATGGATTAATCCCCATCCCTATCAGAGATCTGACTTTTTGACAGATCTGGAAAACAAAGGCATGTATATCCATGCCCATTTGCACACAACCACAGGATTAATTGTGGGGGCATCTTACTCAAGGTCATCATTTTAAGATTATTTAACGAGTGTAAGCCAGAGACCAGGGGAGCTAGATAAACAACTGCCTGCATGTTGTGACCTGTATCTTCTCCAAGTTCACAAAACATGTCATTCCTGACAGATTCCTTCTGTGGAACTGAACTGAGCTTTTCCATTTTGTATGTAGGAAATGGTGGGGTGAAAACCTGAAGTTTAGGGTCTCATATTCCTCCTTATTCTCAGGATCTTGCATTCTTGGTATTGTGGAAAACACTCTTTCCATTGCTTTTGGGCAGACATTCCCTCCCTCCTGCTTATAATTCTCTGCTGGGCTTTTGGTTGCTTGTCGGGTGAACATGCCCATACCTGAAGTAGCTGTGAGTTACACAGTATACACTTTAGATCTGGCATTCCCTGCTTAAGTTAGAAGTGAGGTGTGGATTCTATGTTTTGTCATAAAACTAGCAATTCATTGACTTTTTACACCTTACTAAGAAATACATAGTAAACATGCTTGAATGATTTTTATCTAAGTCTTTAATTCACATGGGAACCAGTAAAGTGTCATAATGATCTCAAAAGAAAATTATTGCAGTTAATGTATTTATTTGTTTGCTTATCATTTACTATGTGTGTCTCTGTGTTTGTGCTTGTGCCACGGCATGCTTGTGGATGTCAGAGGGCTACATCTAGGAGCTGGTCTTTTCCTGTTGGATCAAATGTCACTGGGGGTGGTAGTGGTGGTGGTGGTGGTGGTGGTGTGACGGTCCCACATCCGACCTGGGTGCTCGGCACCCCTCGGAGAGGTGAGACACATGGGAAGTTTGACCTCGAACTCCACGGACTGCCGGGCATGTGTTGGGCTGTGAGAAGCCCTTGCAGAAACACAGCCCAGGAGGTAGGGGACACGGCTGTGGGTGCCAGGAGATGTGGCAGCCAGCTCCGTCAGGTTCCCATGCTCTCGAATCAAAGGTAACGCTGGATGCCTTGGAAGAGCTGAGAACAAAGTGGGGGTGCGCAGGCTGGAGGTGGCCTGTGCCGAGAGGGGAGGGCAGTGAAGGGAAGGAGAGTGGCTGGGTCTCCCAGGGACCGAGTCCTTGGCTTGGTTGCCCACTGGCTGGGTTGGTTGGTTGGGTGGTTGGCTGCCATGGCTGGGAGCACTGGGAAACTTTTTGCGGGAGACTAGACGTGGCTTTTTAGACAAAGGCCATTCCCCTCGTTCCCCTCAGAGGACCCCAATGAATAGAGACAGTCCAGGGTTTCAGAGCATTTATTGTAATGGCGGAGAGTGGTGTGGGTGAATCCGTACCTCCTCGACCTCAGGGAGAGGTGAGGTTGAAATAGTAACTAAGAAGGAGAGTGGCTAAGCCTCTAGGTGCCTCATTAACATGGGGATGTCTTGAGGCTATGTAACCATGCCTCTATCTGTGGTGGAGCTTAGGGGTGTTCCCTTTACTTGACTAAATGTCACAGACCTATGGAGAGATGTAACCATGTGTCAGGAACTGTTTCTAGGAGCATGGTAAACCCCTGCAGTCCCTTATATGGTTGCCCCCTGCTGGGGACAACCTACTGGGTCCACCTGGGTTTAAACCTTAGCTCAACCAGAAACCAAGCTGCCTTACACAGCCCCACACATTCCCTCCACTGTATGCTTCTTAGGATGGAGCTCAGGCCCTGAGGTTTAAAGATTAAGGTCCTTTACCATCTGAGTCATCTCACAGGAAGAAATCAAAGCCAGAGACCATACTCATAAAGCACCAAGAATCCTGAAGAGAATGTATAGCTACTGTCTTAGTCAGGGTTTCTATTCCTGCACAAACATCATGACCAAGAAGCAAGTCTGGGAGGAAAGGGTTTATTCAGCTTAAACTTCCACACTGCTGTTCATCACCAAAGGAAGTCAGGGCTGGAACTCAAGCAGGTCAGGAAGCAGGAGCTGGTGCAGAGGCCATGGAGGGATTTTAACCTACTGGCTTGCTTCCCCTGGCTTGCTCAGCTGTCTTTCTTATAGAGGCCAAGACTACCAGCCCACAGATGGTATCACCTACAAGGGGTCCTCCCTCCTTGATCACTAATTGAAAAAATGTCTTACACATGGATCTCATGGAGGCATTTTCTCAACTGAAACTCCTTTCTCTGTGATAACTCCAGCTTGTGTCAACTTGACACAAAACCAGCCAGTACAGCTACATACAAAATTGGTCAACTTTAGAGAGCAATGGCTAAGTGCTTCTCTCCAGCTCAGCTTGCTTTCCCATGGGCAGAGGGAGTCACTGCCTTTCCTGCATTGCACCATTTCCAGAGGCATAGAGCAACTCAAAGCTGTCCAAAGGCATGGGTCTTCTGGGGTGGGGGTTGGGGGGCTCCCCAAACTCATTATTTTTGTTTTATTGAAAGAATTTTATACCTTTTAAAAACTATATATGTCTGTGTATATACATTTATGTGTATCTATTTGTGTGTATGTGTGTGTGTTTGTGTGTATGTATATATGTGCATCTCCTGCTTTTGACTGAGCATGGAGAAAAAAACTGATAACATATATTCAATACTGCCCTTAAACTCAGATTTAATATAAAGTTTTTCAATGAAAGGGAAGTGCTTGCTAATTGCCGCATGTAATTCATGTGGAGTTGACTGATTTTAGTGCAGAATAATTCTGGCGTATGTAGCTATTGTTATTGGGTACTACCATGATTTACTTTAAAATTAGGTATAATAGCCACCAGTAGCATACCTAGCCTGATTGTGAAACTAAGGACAAAAATAAAAAATTAAGGCTATCAGTCACTTAAGAAAAAGTAAGTTGAATTGGAGAGAATGTGCTATGAATGGTCATTTTTTTGTCAACTCAATACAAACTTAGACATATCTGGCAAGAAGGAATCCTAACTGAGAAAATACCTCCAAATGTAGGCAAGTCTGTGGGGGCATTTTCTTGATTAGTGATTGATGTGGGAAGGTCTAGCTCTGGTGGTCCTCACTGGTATAAGAAAGCAGGCTGAACCAGACATGTGGAGCAAGCCAGTAGGCATCACTTCTCTGTGACCTCAGCTTCAGTTCCTACCTGCAAGTTCCTGTTTAAGCTCTTGTCTTAACTTCCTGTCATGATGTGATGTGTCACTGTAAGCAAAATAAAATGTTTTCTTCCTCAAGCCGCTTTTTGGTGATAGTGTTTAAATCACAGCAATAAAAAAAAAAATGTAATAAAGATAATCCTGAACACCTGGCAGTTTGCATTTCCTTATCTGAAAATGACAAAGTGTCTCCCATTCATGTGGTAGATGTAAGGACTAAATAAGTATTAATATCTGTGGGTCACAAATGCTCAAGGAATATTTTTTGGCAGAGTGTTAGCTATCTGCCACCATGACAAAGTGCCTGAAATGCGCAAGGAAGAAATAGTGATTTTGGCTTGTGGTTTCAGAGGTGTGTTTGGTAGACTGGTCTCATTTAGCTCATGGTTTCAAAGGATCCAGCCTGGTAGCTGATCCTCATTGCTTTTAGGCCTGGGGATCATGTGTATGGAGCAAAGCAGCTTATTTTAAAAAATCCATGAAGCTTCCGTCTGTATATGGGTCAGATGTCTGGTGAGGTCAGAGATATCATGACCCGGTCATCTGCCAAGGCCCTGCCTGTGAATACTGCTGCATTGTGTGCTAGGACTTCACTGCATGAGCTTTCAAAAGCCAAGCCATAATAGTAGTCCTTGTTACTTTCACAGAAGGTAGACACAGTGACTAGTTTAATCACTAAAGAATTCTGGATAGTAGAGGAAAACGCTGCAGAAGCAACATTTAGTGCTGCTGGCAATTCACACGGTGCATGACTGGGAAAGGGGGCTGATACAAAGTTAGTACCACACCAAGGGCTACCTGTGGCTCCCCGATCCTCTCTGGAGATTCCCTCCGGGAACAGTCACAAGCTTTGGACCGACCCAGTAGGCTTATTTTCTCCAATCTTTAGAGGTTAGAAAAAAACTCTTGTGGTCAATGCTGAAAACTAAGTGCTGACATATGTCATTATGTCGACAGTATATGCTCAACACACTCAGCTCCCCAGTGACCAGGACTCTGTGAGTACAGCTGGCATCTGGGTAGCCACCCAGAGCTCATACTCCATCTGCTGCTGGTGTGAGGGCTCCAGAGTAGCCATCATGACTCAATGTGTGAAGTAGAAATGAAGAGATATAATTTTTCCTATTTTACAGTCTCACTGACTGCTTTTTCATTGTTGTCTGTGAATAAAAAATGCTGGTGAAGATAAACTGGGTTATGTACATTGAGAACACTGTACCGACCTCGTGGACTGTTTTAATCCATAAGAACCTTTCCAGTTACAGATACCAATGAACACTTTGCTTTTCCTTTTAGATTACTATGTAAAAACTAATGTTTCCCCCCACCCAAGAAGCCAGTTATTCACTGATGAATGATAATTTCACTCCATTATTGATATTTGTTCTTTAATAATATGGAAAATACAGTTATATTACCTTTGTCATCTGAGAAGCCACTACAAGGGTAGGGTCAGATGTGAATGTCAGAGGTTCTCAGAGAAATGCCTGCTAAGGATGTTGGGGCAAGTGTGAGCAGTCAGGGAAGACCTCTGGGTCCTTGAAAAGACAGGAAAAGCCCTTATACCACATGGTAGACCAGATGTGTGTGGATGGAGGGAGGAGAAGCTTCACATTGTGGGGTAGGTCTGAGAAGTTTCTGGTAGCCTGATGAGCTGTCTACAAACAGCATCCATGTATGCTTTCAGACTGCCTACAAGCGTCTTCAGGAATACAGTGTAGGTCCAGACAGCAGCAGCCATCCCTGCCACTGATGTTGATCACTGGAGTGGGAAGGCAGAAGTGCATGTTTCTGGGCAGCCACAGCAACACAGAAGCAAACTCCTGCTCTCCAGCTATCTTAGTGTGGCCAGAATGCAGTGTTATTATTCCCCTGGGGACAACAACATGCCTGTTAAAGATGTGGCTTCTACGTTAACTCTTGACCAGTGAAGCGATTTGCTGGTTACATGATACAAGGTCACTGTTGACTTTATTTCATTTAGAATATGTTGTTGAGGATCATGCTAGTCCCAAGGCATGGTGGCAGACATAGGATGGGTGAACAAGTCAGACACAGGTCAACTTAGCCCTTGCTTTTTCACACATACACACACACACACACAGTGCAAGGTCACTGAATCTGTCCGATTGTGATCCTGAGCTCTGGAATCAAGGCCATGGTTTAACTTCTCAGAGTGCCTCACGAACAATAGATGCTTGCTGCCTTATCCTGCACTCTTTTAAAGGAGCTGTGCTGAGCAAATATAATAAACCATTAACATTTTTTTATTAGACTTAGTCCCAAGGCCAATTTTCATCCCGTGTCATCTTCTTTGCATATTGCTTTGAAGGAAAAGACAATCAGACTCTCGTGTATAAAGATCAGACTCCAGCACATGTCTGTAACAATAGTGATGCTGGCCGATGACATTAAAGTCGCCTCTTGTGCCCACTGTTGGAGCTACAGCATGGAGTATATTTCCTCTATCCCTGGGACCTGAGCTCTGATCTTTGTTGAGTGGGCAGAGTACTGACCTCTACTTTCTTCTCCCTCAATCACATCCTGCTTGGTAAATGACTAAGCATGAGATTTGTGCCACCTCCTGGGACTGTGGTCTCTGTGTTGTAAGAACCTAGGGCCCAGAGGCCACAACCTAATACTGAGACACTCTCATTCGGTCTGCTTCAGAGGAGCCTTCCTTATATCCTCTGCTTTTGTGTTTCCCTGCCTTTATGAAATCATCTAAAAAATAATGATGTGGAGAAGCCATCACTAGCCTCATAGTCTTAATATCTTGCATGTCTGCTCCATGACCTAAAGGATATAAACTCTCCCAACACAGTCTTGTGCACCTCTCTGGCAGGATCTACCTATGTGCCAGTCTGAGTTTTATAATCTTCCCTGACACAAGTCTCAGTCAATACATCATAGACTTTTTGCGTGTCTTTAAACTTAAATAAGCTGCCTTTTGCTCTCATCTCTGGGTGGGTCCTCAAGACTGCCCTTGGGTTCTGTGATTCCTTAAGGGACACTCAGAGAACTCAAACTAAACATATTCTTCTACTTATGGTCACAGCCCAGGGGAATTTGCGATGGAATCACTCAGGATAAAATTTTCCCAGCAGCACATTGTGACATGAGGAGAGTGTCCACCAGGGAGGAGTCAATGTTCAGGGTTTTTGCTGGGGGATGATCATATAGGTACATAGATGACAGGTACATTTCCAGAAGCATAAAACACATTTTCTGCCCTGGTTACATGTGCAGAGCCACTCTTACCAGCAAAGAAGTGGTTGCAACTCCTAGATTTAAACTCATAGACATTCAGCCAAGACCACCTTGCGGATAGACGCTCTAGGCCAGTTCTCTCAGCCAGGCCAAGTCAACACTTTTATACATTTAAACATTGTTTGTCTTGTGAACTTCGTATTGTAAATTTATGATTCGCATGCTTAATACATTTAGGTATGCTTCCTTCATCTTCATCACCACCACCACCACCAGCATTACCTCCATAATAATAATAATAATCAATAGTAGTAGTAGTGTTTTGGCATCCTATTGATAAGTGCTTTTTTCCTGCTTTCTACTGTGGTAAATGAGTTAGGTAAGTGTCCTCTTGGATATCTTCTCAGACACACCTGCAAGTTTCTCTGCTTTACAGTGTGTACATCCTCCTCTTTGCCAGAGAATGACTAGCATGCTCTGAGTTGTACATAATCTGCAATCCCTCTGGGATGCACGGGGAGCTCACTTCATCACCTCCTCTCCATCACTTGGTAGATAGATTCACTTTTTGCTGACTTGCTTGGAGTGGGACTGATTCTCCCTGAATTTTGAAGTTCTTTGTATATTTTGAAGGTCTTTGTCTCTGGGAAGCAAGAGCATGCTGTCCTTTGCATGATAAGTCTCCTGGATACATTCATATATCTAGGGGCCAGCTAGAAGAGAGAAGATGGGCTGTTTCTTCTAGCAAGTTCTAGCAAAGGTGATCTTGAATACCTCTGAAATAGCGCCGAGGAGGGTTGCATTTCTTGATCCATTGCGTGTATCTATAATAGAATACTGTCAGATCCTGGGTAAAAAAAATAATCAGGGCTTTTTCCTGTGATTCATGCACTCCTCAGAAATCGCTGGCTTTTTATAACCCCAGTAAAAACTCCAAGTCTTTAAGCAATAATTCTGGGCAGTACTTTTTCTTGGCAGTAGAACTTGAAACTCAAGCCAGGCATGGAGGTGGATGCTCGCAGACCTTGGGGAAGATTTCCTTACGGGTCACTGGTGGTGGTGGTGGTGGTGGTGGTGGTGGTGATGATGATGATAAATGAGACATACCTAATGAATTTTCTGTGACAGGAGAATGGGCATTATTTTTCACATGCTATATGGCTGTGGTTGTCTATGTATCAGGTCTCTTTGCAATGGGTCAGGACATGGATGTGCGCAGAGAATGACCTCAGACATGCACAGGTCATGACCTTTAGTTATGGTTTCTACGGCTGTGATGAGACACAAGAAGCAGCTTTAGGAGGGAAAGGTTTATTTTGCCTACAATTCCACATTGTAGTTTATCATCAAAGGAAGTCGAGGCGGGAACCTGGAAGCAGGAACCTGGAAGCAGGAACTGAAACAGCAGCCATGGAGGGAGGGGTACTGCACACTGGCTTGATGCTCATGACTTGCTCAGCCTACTTTCTTATAAAACAAGACAATCTGATCAAGAGCAGCATGGCCCACAGTGGGCTGGTCCGTCCCACGTCAACTATTGATCAGAACAATGCCTTACAGACTTACACACAAGCCAATCTGATGGAAGTGTTTTCTCAATTAATATCTTCTCTTCCCAGATATGTCTTGAGTTGTATCACGTGTACAAAAACCAAGCAGAACACCATGTAAGCACCCAGGAAGAAGTCACTATGTCCGTGCCAGGGGAAGAGGTCCTACATGGAACCAGTGTCCCTGAGACTGTGTCTTGGATGCCCAGTTACAGAATTATGGTGAAATAAGCTTGTGTTGCTCAGTTCTGGGATCCTGTCACAGCAGCCGTGGCTCATGAATGCATGTGTGCACTGGAGAGAGAAGGTGTGAGTAACTCATCTCAAGAGGACAGCAGACAGAGCAGAAGATGGGAAACGTGAAAGAAGATGGTGTTCTGCAGAATCCACCACCTGTGTGTGTATGCCCACTCCTCCCTCCTCTCCGCTGGTTCATGTGGCAGAAAACACATCTGATTTAAAACAAAAAACAAAAAACCAACCATCTTCTATAGTGTATATCTCTACTCACCCAGAAAGAAAACCAGAATTTATTTACCCAGCTGCTAAGGACAGTGTGTGAAACAGCCCGTGCAAGTCCCTGTGTTTGAACACTGAACTACCACTGGCAGTGTTGCTTTGGAAGGCTGTAGAACTTCCACAGGTTGGGGCCTGGGAGGGAGAAGTGGGTCTCTCAACGACAGGCTTTGAAGATGATAGCTCCTTTCCATTTCATGCTGACTGCTATCAACCTGGTCTTCCAAGATGTGTGAAAACAGCCCCATGGTCCTACTACCATTTCATGAGCTCCAAGCACCATGACTTACCCACCGTGATGGGCAGTACTCTCAAACTGAGCCAGAGAAGACCCTTCCTTGCTTAATGAACTTTTTGTCTGGTGTTTGGTCTCAGTAATAAGAAAAGCAACTAATAGACCAACTCCCAGCTCTCTGGGTCAGCGAGAGAGTTGGCTCAGCCTGGGTCAGAAGTTGAACAAGGCGCTGTGGGCAGAGGCTGAAGAAAGGCCCTGGTGGATGGTCCTGTGATGTGGTTTTTCTTTTCACATTAGTGGTGAAGTTTGCTGTTTTTAGTGAAGTCTTGAGGGCTGTGCCTTTATGATATCATTGAGGCAGACTAATGCCTTTCTGGCTTTAATTTCATCCCTTAGAGCAGGATACCAGGAAGTAACCTTGATTCTGGTGTTGATTCCCAGTGCCTGCTTGCCTCTGTTCATTCACTGCAGCTAGAAGCCCTCACCAGAGGCCAAGCAAATACAAAACCACTCCTGGACTTCCCAGATCCAGAACTGTGAGCCAAATAAACCCTCATTTCCCAATAAATTACTCGTTCTATTTATTCTGTTATAGTAACAGAAAAAGCACTGTGAAGCCATGGGGATGGGGTTAGGGGTGGAGGTGAGTAGGTCTAGCTAGAGCATCAGAAACAGCTGCAAGGAGAGGGAGGCTGCTGAGCAGGCTGCAATGCATCCTGCAAATGGTTGAGTGCTCTCTGGAGGACAGGCTCTGAGCTGACGACCAGAGTGGTTGAAGTGCTTGCTGTGAACAGATAGCGATGGAGTATGAGCTGTACCCCAGGAGTTGGGGAGAGCAAGGTAGACACAGGTGGATGGAACCAGCCCAGAGCTCCTGTATCCTGGTATCCTGGGCATTACCATGGTCCTCAGAGGACACTCTGAAGGACACTTAGGAGGTTGGTGACAGGCTCAGCAGCAGGTCTCAGTTCAGTCCTTGGATTTGCAGCTTCTGAATCAAGCAGGGTGCTCGTTATAAACACAGATTTATAGTCACACAAGACCTGTTAAATCATGCTTCCTGGGGTAGGATCCAGGAATTGCATTCTTCACAAGCTCTCTAAGTAATTCAGAGGCCACTGGAGATTAAGAGTCATTGATCTGGTGTTGGCAGTCAAGGGATCCCCCCCTCCCTTCCTCTCTTAAAGTTTTTTTTTTTTCCTCTTTTGTTCTAAGTGGAGCAAGTTCTTAGTTATTTTACAAGGAAATGATATTTGTATCATATTCTATACTAAATACTACACTGAGTGTATGCATTCATGTTGTATGTATGTGGTGTATATGCACATGTGTGCATTAGGTGTGAAATGTGTAGGCATGTTGCATATCTGTATATTTGTATATACATGTTTGTGACTGTCTTCTTTGATGCTCTTAAAAAATGTGTACTATAAAAAATCCAATCTGCTTCTTTGGGAGAACAAAGAAAAACAGCCCAGATAAAGAAAGGTGAGCAGTTTGTGCAGGGCTGATGTGAGGCACTCTGAAGCTAACATGAGGCACACATGCCTCTCATCAATGCCATGTCTGTCTTCTATCTGCTGAAAGAGGGTGACATGGAAACTGTCATTCTGAGGGGACCTCACATCGAGGTAAGAAATAGGGCATGGCCTCTGACTGTGAGGGAAGTGGTACCCCCAGCAGTCCTCTGCTAGGGAAGGGGCTCCTGTGAGAGCTCTTAGGATACAGAGTGCATCATATCACAGGGTGCTCAGCAGATCATTTTCCCAGTGTTGTATCTTTGCATATACATGATGTACATGCAACCAGCACATGTTCCATCCAGGATCTGTATCTAAAGGGGATATGGGCTGGTGAGATGACTCAGCAGGTCAGGGTGCTTGTCTTCAAGTCTGTTGATTGGAGTTCCATCCCTGGGACCTACATGATGTAAGGAGAAAACAGACTCCTGCAAGTTGTCCTCTGAGCTCCACACATGTGTCATTGTACTGGCTGGTTTTGTGTGTCAACTGGCACAAGCTAGAATTATCACAGAGAAAGGAGTCTCCATTGAGGAAATGCCTCCATGAGATCCAGCTGTAAGGCATTTTCTCAATTGGTGATCAAAGGTGGGAGGGCTCATTGTGAGTGATACCATCCCTGAGCTGGTAGTTCTGGGTTCTATAAGAAAGCCAGCTGAGCAAGCCAGAAGAAGCAATCCAGTAAGCAGCATCCCTCCATGGTCTCTGCAGCTTCTGCCTCCAGGTCCTTACCTGCTTTAGTTCCTGTCCTAACTTCCTTTGGTGATGAACAGCAATGTGGAAGTGTAAGCTGTATAAATCCTTCCTCCCCAACTTGCTTCTTGATCATGATAGTTGTGCAGGAATGCAAACCTTGACTAAGACAGTCATGGTACATGTATGCATGAGCACACACATGCGCACATGTGTGTGTGCTCATGAGTGAACACATGGTTTAAAAGCATAGGGGAAGGGATATAAGTGGAGTGACTGTAAGAGAAGTGACATTCAGAAGATGCATGACAGAGGCATAAGTGTGTGTGAGGTGCTTTGAGGTGGGGCAGTGCACTCTGCCAGCCAACTCCAACTCATCTACTGAGGGTAGTGTCACCTTTAACTGGACCACAGACCTCTCTCATTTTGCTCTACACTTAACTGATTGTGTGTTGATTCTGTGTCAGCTCAGGATATCACTCTGGCCAGACCTACTGCTTGTTCAATCAAGATTACAAATAGGTAGGGAAGAGGCTCCATCAACCCTGCTTAATGGCTGCATATTTTCTCAGACTTTTTTGCAGCCTTTGATATTGAATATAAAATGCCTTGGGGACTCCAAAGCTCCTCACAAACATAAAAAGTTTGTATTCTTATCACTTCAGCTGACTCTGGCTGTTGTAAACACCCAGAGACATTGTTCTGTGCTGAGGATATCAGAGTCATTGTTTTCTCCTTGGAAGAGTGCCCAGACTCCATTCTGCCAAGACTTGCCCCCAGTCCTCCATGCACAGAAAGAGATCTTGGGTTAGACTTCTGGTTCTATATGTAAACATGTTCCCAATAAAGAGCTATTAAGTCCAAAATTGGACATTGAAACAGATACTTCATGGGGCTGCTGGCTATAATGGTAAGTGAAGAGAATGCTTTCCCACCCTGTGTGCTGTGACTCTGGTGAGGAGAGCCTTGTCAATTGGCCTTACTCACACTGAAGGAGGTTTAACTAAGTTCTTGGATGAAACAGAAGACAGAGCACTGAAAGTTTATCATGTAAAGCCAGGGCTCTTCGGAAGAGGGGAGGACTTTCCTGTTGAGGTGTCACACTTTGGAAATTTCCAATCTACATGATCAGTAGACTGGACGGAGACCCACCAGCTGTGTAGCAGAGTCCAGGTGGAAGAGTTGGTTGTGAGTAATGATGAAGGAAGTGACATAGGCCAGGATTGGTGCTGTGTTGGTCCTATTAGAGCAGAAGCAGATGTGGGGGTCGTACCAGGCTGTGAGTGTTGTAGCTGCCGCATAGCAGTGCCAAGGCTGAGGGGAAGGACATTTGAGGATCACGTGTATGATGGATGCCCACAGGTGTGTTTACTGCCTGAAAGGTGATGTTTGAGAGTGTGTTGACATCTGAGAGAAAATATGAGGGCCCCACCTCTGCCATCATGTTTGCTGCCAGAAATACCCTGAGGACACCAGAAGACAGGTGTGGCATGCAGACAGTTGCCAAGGAGAATGTCTGCCTTCTCTCTCAGCGTTATATTTTTACTAGCAGCTCCTCTTGGTACAGAACGTGTGTGGATGAGAAGGAGGAAAGGCAGAAATGGACGGCGCGCACGGCGGGCGCTGTCCGGACTCAGGTAAAACCTCCTTGGACTCTTTGCGGTGTGTTTTAAGTAGAGTTAGTAGAATCTCATTGAATGGTTTTAGGCAGGAAGTGAAAGAAACAGAAGCCCAAACTAATTCTTAGGTATTTTATTTGAACCATGAAGACTATAGTGTTGAATGTTCTGATGGGGGAATTCTGGAACGTGTGTCAAGTTTCAGAAACCCATTCGGCTTCCACATGGCAACACCAGGGAGAGGATAAAATCCTGGATCTGTGTGGGACCGTGAAAGGCAGCCTGGTTTCTGATTGAGCTAAGGTTTAAAACCCTGGCGAACCCAGTAGGGAATAACCCTACAAGGGACGTAGGCATTTTGCCATGCTCCTAGGCCCCAGGTTCCTGACATGAGGCCCCAGCTCTCCATAGGCCTGTGACCATCAGTCACATACAGGTAGAGTATGGTCGCATAGCCTCAAGACATCCCCATTCTAATGAGGCACCTGGAGGCTTAGCCACGCCCCTTCCCAGCCACTCCTCCCTGCAAAGATATTTCAATCTCATGCCTGTCCTGAGGTTCGGGGTATGGATTTACTCCTTGCCATTCTCCTCCATGACAATAACTACCCTAAAACCATGGACTGTCTTTCTTCATCGGGATCCACTGTGGGGAACAATGGGACAGGCCTTTGTCTACAGAGCTGTGTCCAGTCTCCCGAAGAAGGCTTCCCAGCGCTCCCAGCCACAGCCGCCACCAAACCAAGTGAGCTAGCTGGTGACAAGCTAAGACCGGGTCCGGGTCCAGCAGGATCCACCTGTGCTCCTCCCCGCCTTCCCCCTCTCAGCCCCGGGCTAGCCCTCAGTTTGTTCCTCAGCTCTTCTTCGGCATGCAGTGGCACCTAGGATGCCCAAGAGCCTGGGAACCAGATGGAGCCAGCTTCCATGCAGTCCCCGGGACACCCCCACCCCGTGGTGTTCCTCAGTGGCTTCTCATAGCCTGACACCCGCCTGGCGGTGCCGTGGGGTGAGTGGGGTCAAACTTCCCAAGGCCCGCCTCTCCGAGAAGCCCAAGCCTGGAGCTGACGATGAACTCTCCCACACCCTGCCATTTAATCCAACAGATCTGCAGCTGGGCATGAGGGGTGTAGTCCCTGGGAAGCCCTGGACCAGGGCAGGGGCGTTAGAAAGAGCTGGGGTTTTAACATTACTGTATACAGCTGTTGCTTTGAAATGCCATCTCGGGGTAAAGATGAAGAAGCAAGTCCCCTTCCCCAGTTTATCTTCTGTTTATATTATTCTGAAATAAGAATGAAATCCTCATCCTCCTCCTGCCAGAGTTGGGGTGAGGGCATCATAGAGCAGAGAATGAGTTGCCTCTGTTGGTCTCAGTGACCACAGGTGACTGTCAAAGGAACTCTTCAGTTAGTGGAATGTTCTGGTCTTATGGAGCCTCATCCAAATGGAATTTTGGTCATGTAGTCCATGAGTGACTCTGCTGCCTTTGCTAAGTTCTGCTTTGTCCTACCAATGACCTATTGGCTTAACCCAGAGACTCTGGTATTTTACCCACAAGGCCTGTTGGGAGGGATGAGGCTCTCAGAACTCAACCAGTGCTTCCTAAATTCCTTCTCTCCTGTTGTTGCTCTGATCTCCTTCCTGGATTGAGTGGTCTTCTGGGCTGAGACACCTGTGAAACTATGATGTATATACTCAGCGTCATGAAACCATGTCTTCATTTTTACAACGCCGTGACATAGCAGTAGTTGTTGCATGCAGCTGCCAATCATTACCTTCCATCAGTTGTGAGCCAAGTTTTCATTGGTTGGATTCCTGGGTGTCCTTCATCAGCCCTTAAAGGTGGGTTGTGCTTGTGCCTCCTTTGGGGAAGCTATGCTAGGCTGGTTATGTGCCACACAGATGTGTACTTAGATTGGATTAGTTTATAACTAAGAAGAGCTAGTGTAGCCTCAGGGACTGGCAGTGAAATGTTTCTATGCCTGCTTTTCAAAAAGCATCTCAAAGTTGCAGGAGGCAGCATCCTTGGCTTGCCAATGTTCCTATTTCCCTGCTCTGGTATGCACACGTACAGAGTCTGGCTGGTAGACTGGAGTAGGGGGTCCATGAGTTGCAGTGGTCATCGCTGGGTGGTTTATGATGCCCTCCTGTGTGGGATTGCTGTCATCTACAAGATGGCACAAACACTGCCATTGCCACCACAGTGAACCAGCTGTATACTCCCCTTAACCCACAAGCATCCAGTGCCTTGTGCGGCCTGAAGGCTGGCTTGTGATGTGTCAGTTGGCATGATGTGGGGTCTTTCTTTGACCTGAACCTTATTTCCAAGTCACTGGAATTGTTTCTTAACCCTGGAGGAGACTATGTTTAAACATTTTAGTTTTTATGTAAAGCCCATCCTGTTTTGCTCTTTGTCCCCATGTGTGCTCCCTATATGGAATGACCTTTTCTTTTGCAGATTCTGGAACTCAGTCTTACTGCATTTATGTCATCAAGGGGCCAGGTGACATCAGTCATAATCAGCCTTGATTTTCTGCTTTAAAATCTTGGAAAGCCATTGTTCCTGTAATCTTGCTGTTATTGATTTATGAAAAATGTTGTCTTTAATGTGTAATTTCCCTATTTTGACATTGCTTCTTTGATTGAACATCCCATGGGCTAACACTTCTGAGAAGAATTTCACTGATGGTCATCAACACAGTGCAATCAAAAGTCATTTCTCTTCCCATGTCTCTTCCCATTTGTTATAAATCTTCATTTCCATCCCCAGAAGAGCTTTCTGGAAATCCTTTTTGTGTCTCAAATTCAATTTAATAAAATTTGGCAAAGTTTCAAAGGGTCTCAGAATGGCAAGGCATGGATGTATCTGGGTGTTATTGGCATTCAAGATCTCTTGCAGGGATTTTCCTTACATTGTGATCATTTGCTTTCTGGATTAATTTAATGGCAGAGGTACCCAGCCACTGACTTCTTCTGGGAAACACCCAGGAGTCCAGATCTTAATGTATCTGCTTGCTGTTCCAAGAAAACTTCAGGAAGCTACATCTTTGTGAATATACATAGCCAGGATCTCAGAATTAATTTGTGAAATAGTCTAATTTCACTCCCTAAGACCCAAGTGCCTGTGTATGTGCAGACATTCGCTAAGCTAACAGTTCTGTCTTTGATACCTCATATTGGTTCAGAAGTTGCATGGTTTTGCTTTCATTTCTAAGACTGTTCATGACAAATGACCAATTTTAACAAAGGTTTACATTAATTTTGAAATGCTTGTCTATTAATTTCTTAGTTGCAAATAAAATTAGATGCTAAAAAGGCAACCAGAAAGATAGACAAGGCCATCTAAGGAAATAAAGATGTAATTGCTGGAGGCAATTACAGAGAGTATTTAGATTATCTTCTGGAAGGTCCAGTCCTCTCTAAAACAGGCAGCTTGTGTCCAGATTGGCTATGGCCTAATTCAAAGGCATTTCCTTGTCACTTAACTCAGGAGGGTCTTCCCAGCTTTGTTTATGGAGGCCCCTTCCTTTTTAGGGTGTAAGTTTGGAGTATGACCACTCATGAGCTCCTCTGTACTTGGAATATGATGCTCATCACAAATGCTGCTTCCTGATGCCTAGGGAGATGCTGTGAGGGACTGACAAGGGGTCAAAGCTGCAGATGAGACTTGCTATGGGCAAGAACCAGGCTCTGCCAAAAAAAAAAAAAAAGTTGCTAGCCAGAGGTCTGCTCATGTTCCTCACTGGGAAGGTACACTGAGTGGGGGACAGTGCAGAACCCTGTGTGAAGAGCCTTAGAGGACACTGCTGGAAACTCTTACCATACTCACTGCTGGAATTTCTCAAGTTCACAGGAGGTTTTCAGGGATTAGGTTGCATCGAGAGATCCTAGTCTGTTTAATTTTCAGTTGTCTCAGTAACCACTAGGATGCTGACTCAGCTGAGACAGTCCAGGACTTTGTCATCTCAGATTGCTCACAGGTAAGTTCTGGCCTGCTTTCTGGGGGTGTTGGGTTCTTTCCCACTTGAGTGATCAGTTGGTTCTGAAGAAAGATTTTCTCTATTTTTGAGACAGCTTTATGTTCCTGCATAGCTTCCAGAGAGTTCTAAGAGTCTGGTTTCTTCCAGACTCTAAGCTTTTTAATGTTTTCAGTGAAGCTGCTGGTCTGGGACTGAGTAGAGCAGGGGCATAACACAGAGTCTGACTGAAGAGGAGAGATAGAGCTGACTGTGGGAGGTTGAGGTGCTAATTGTAAGGGTTTCTGCTCAGATGGTAGGGTATCCTGGGACTTGGAAACTCAGGAACCACAAGATTCTGAGGGGAGAAGGTGTCCCACTGGAAGGGCATCCTGAGACACAGGTGGCCAGGAACCACAAAGCTCTGAGGGAAAGCCTTCTCAGCAGAGGCATTGCAGCTCCCAGGGGAGGATATCGCCAGCTAAGCTGAGTTCAGGAGTCTCAGCTCCCTCCTTCTTTATTCCTTCTTTTCTTCATTTTATTGCTTCTTGTCTTCTTCCAGCGAGAGAGTCACACCAGGCAGAAAAAACGCATGGAAGAGATTTATTGGAGGGTCCAGTATGGAGAGACGAATCCAGGGAAGGCTGCCCTCTGCTCCTGGGGGCAGACAGCCAGGAACTAGACAAAGGTGCAGTGCTTATATAGGATTTCTGAGAGGCAGAGCTTCTCAGGGCAGAGATTTCCAGAGGAAGGATTGGTGAGATTTCAAGACCTGAGCTTGGGGTGGCTCAGGGGTTGGTGGGGTTTTCATGGGAAGCTCAGGGATTGATTGGTGGATTTTCCTGCTCAGGTATTGGTGGCTTTTTCCACCCCCTTTCCCTGCATCAGGACCATGGGTCAGGGTGGACAGTCCTTCCAGGCTGAAGCCAGCTTTTGCTGAGGCACTATCTCTGTGGAGCTGCTGTGGGGTGGAGGCTGGAGAGGAGGTGCTGCCACTGAGGACAGGTTCTGAGGGACAGCTCCTGCAGTGGTGTTTCAGGAAAGCTGCAGGCTGAGGCAGGAAAGAGTTTCAACCGTGGACAGCTCCTGCAGCTCCTGTGATGGCTGCAGGCTGAGGAGATGTGGTGGTGCTGCCGTTTTGATAGGACGGAGCCGCCATTTTGGATAAATCCGATGAGACATTTTACTCCAGCAGCCATTGGCTGGCACAGGAAGGAAAGGCCTGCCTCCATTTTGACAGCTTTTTGTGGCATGCAACCCAGGGACTACAAGGAGGCTAATCTAGGTCCTAATGGCAGGTTCTTAAGACAAATTCTGGAGCTGCTTAGAGTCTATCTGTCCCATGCAACTCAATCAGAACTCACTCTGGGGATTAAATAACCAGTGAAAGTTCAAGGAAGACCCTACCAGCTTATTAGACACGATGCTATTCCTGATTCCTACCCCAGACTCTGAGAAATAGCCCTAAAGAACGCAAAGAAGCTTCTAGAACCAAACTCTCTACTCAATTACGTCACACCAGAGCAGGGCTCGAGGAAAACAGCTTGCCTTTAATCAATTCACTTCTTTGCTTTATGCACCTACTGGCTGGAAATAGATTGAGTGCATTTAATAAGATACCTCAGCCAAGGAGCTCGGGTAGCCTTGTGTGTGCCTTGCCCCCAGAGAACAGAGCTGACTTTGAGAACAACCAGCACCTCCCTGGAAGGCTGGGGCGGTCTGGGGCTTCTGGGTGGAGTAATTTGTGGCCAAGGGTTTCCAAGAGACAGTTCTCCTTTACCAAGTGACCCTGAGCACGGAACCTTTTAATTAGCCCACAGATCCAGTCAGCACTGTGTGGGTGACTGTCAGTTTCTTTGCCTTCTGCTGCCCTCCGTTGCCATGGCGACACTCCTAACAATGGATTTACGGGGCAGCTGGGAGAGAGAGAGAAGCTTAGAAAAGCCAACCCAGTGCCAGCTCCCTGGCAAGGAGTAAATATTCACGTGAAGACCGTGGGGCCAAAAGCAGCTCCATGGATGGGTTTCTTTACTCACAGTTGACACTGAGCTGTTATGCGTGGTAAAGCAAGACTTATTTATCTTAAGGCCAAGGCAGACATGGAAGTATGAACTCCGTTAAGTACGCCTGGGTAGGGTGAAACCACCTCACTTGCGCCATTCACACTTCGCAACCACCAAATCTTTCTGTGGAGAGTTCATAACTCTCATAGACAAATGTGGCCTGGGTACTTTCAGGAGTGATGAAGACACGAACAGTTTTGAAGCTATCAGCACTGAAAATAGAGAAAATAGAAGCTATCTCTGAAAATAGAGACAAGTGTATATTTCCAAGATTGGATGATGCAGATACAGTCCCCATCATTCAAAGCTACATGAAGTGGGGGGAAAGGCTGTATTGAAAATTTTCAATAGGTCACTATTATTGGAGGGAAGGGTGAAGGAATAGGAGACTGTTTCAAAGGAGTTCATATCGCTTGCTTCTTTGGAGATTGAACTTTGAGCTTTTCATGTGCTCGGCACATGCTTAAATATTGAGTCATGTCCCCTGTCAGGACCTTTGCAAAGGAATGGGTTATGAGGCTGAGACCCCACCAATGTGATTAATGGCTCTCTGAATGTTACTGGCTTCCCTGGTTTCATGAACTCACTCATAAAGTAACTTGAAGGCTCTCTCTCTTGAGAGTGTTTCAGGAACAGCAGGACTGAGTACAGATGCTCTGTCTTTGAAAGGCCAGCACTTTGAATGTACATTGGTATCTATCCACCAGACAATTAATTTTATAAGGAAAAGATGAAGGTTGACCATAAGCAAAGAGAAGCGAGCCCTCAAATCGGGTCTAGAGTCTGACCACAGCCATTTTGTGTACTGAGAAGCTTTAGAAATGGTTTTTTATTCTTATATTTCCTCCTTGTTCTCTACCAATTTGGATGAGCACATGTATTTGTCTCCTCATGTTCTCATGTATCCTGTTATGATCTCCTGTAGCCTTGGCTCCCATGACCTCCTCATGTCTAGCACCTGCCTGGTGGCCACTCATGGTATAGTCGGGATGAGAACTGGTAAGACTAGGCTCCTTTTCACCATACAATTTAGTCCCACACTGGGGACTATTGATTACAAATCAATACTCAGGTCCTAAAAGGGAAAAGAATGAACATCCCAAAGTTTGGGGCTGATTCCAGCTTGGTGGAAGAAATTCCACATGGATACTTACAAAAGCATCCATTAAAATCTAAATAACTATTGTAATTACATTACCTGCAGCTTGCTTAATTATTTAATTCAGCCCATTGAGTGATTAATTACTATTTAATCAGCACTGTCATTTGGTGGACAGGCATAATTACCGAGGGTCTGTGTTGTAATGAGACTCTCTTGCTCCTTTTGGTCTGATGTGGCCTAATGGCTGGAGACGATGTTCCCATAGACATATTGAGCCCTCTGTCTAGACAAATGTGGCCTGGGTACTTTCAGGAGTGATGAAGACACGAACAGTTTTGAAGCTATCAGCACTGAAAATAGAGAAAATAGAAGCTATCTCTGAAAATAGAGACAAGTGTATATTTCCAAGATTGACTGATGCAGATACAGTCCCCATCATTCAAAGCTACATGAAGTGGGGGGAAAGGCTGTATTGAAAATTTTCAATAGGTCACTATTATTGGAGGGAAGGGTGAAGGAATAGGAGACTGTTCTACCACAGATATAATAGGATCAGAGAACAGGCCTGCAAAATGTGTATCTGATATAGGACTGCTACCCACAATATATAAAGAACTCCTAAAACTCAACAATCAAGAAGGTGACATCATTATAAAGACAACCCAAGATCTTAACAAACATCTCATCAAAGTTAAGAGCAGACATGTTCATGAGGAGACTTCCAGCACTGTGTGTCATTGGGAAGATGAAAGTTAAAGCTGTGAAATCCCGCTAGAATGACTAAGATCCCCAGTACTGGCAACACTGAATGCCAGTGTGTGTGTGTGTGTGTGTGTGTGTGTGTGTGTGTGTGTGTGTGTAATTACTCTCCTTGCTGAAGGGGACACAATAAGGCATGGTCACTACAGAGAACACTTTGACAATTTCTTACAAAAATGGAATATTCACTTACCATGCAGGCTTTTAACAGTGCTCATAAGCAAATAAACGTATGTATACACAAGTCTCCTCATGACTGTTGATCACAGCATTATTTATTCACCCTTGATGAACATCAGAAGCAAGCAGTCTGTCTTTCGTAGGTAAGTGCATAACTAAACTTTGGTATATCCAGACAATTGACTATATTCAACGATTGAAAGTAGTTATAAGTGATGGAAACATACGAAATTTAAGTGGAGCCAGTGTAAAAGGTGTGATTAACCTAACCGTATTCCCTTCTGGGAAAGATGATGCCTAAGAGTTAAAAAAAGACCAGTGTTTGGAGGAGCTGGCGGGGAGACAAGCAAGAAATAGGCAGAACATAGGGGACTTGAGTGACAGATAAAACTCTCTGTGTAATGCACAGTGTGAATATATGATTATATATTTGTTCAAGCCCATAGGATGTATATGCTCTGATCTCAGCTACGGACTTTGGGCCAAATCGATGCTTCTGTTGGACTTATGAGTTGTAACAAGATACTATTATGACACAGGACAATGGCAATGGTGGTGACCATATTGTGAGCCAAGGAGGAACATGAGACCTTTTTGTATCTTATTGGATGTTTTTAGTTGTAGCTAAAACTACTGTGAGAGTGAAAAACAAAACAAAAACAATGACAAAAAACAACCCAAAACAAAACAAAATAAAACCCCACCAAGACAATGGTCCTATAACAGTAACAGTACAACAGCCATGTCAGGATCCTGGGGAATTATGGCCTTTGTGGCATGCGGTACTTGACCCCAGCTATAGACCTCAGTTTTGGCAGCTTAAATAGTTGCATCAAAGAGATGAGAACACAGGTGAATCCTAAGTTGGGCAGCCAGAATTTCCTGTCTTTCATTGAGGCTTCTGGGGAAGCAGAATGCTGGCTAGGTGCTTACTGTGTGATGGCAGGGGTTCCAGGGTTCTGATTGGTTATCAGGGATTCTAAGGAAAGGTTACCATGAAAGCTGGGAACTCTGGAAGGTCATGAGCCTCCCCACAATGTCTCTGGGGAATTCTCTCCCTGCAGGAAGTAGGAGCTTTCCAAAAATGCTTAGGAAGCATTTTCTGTACAAAGATTTTAATCACATTCACTCTGTAGCATTCCCAATTAATCCCAATTAACCTTATTATAACATCTACAATCATTAACTGTCCCATCACTGCCAGAGACATTTAAAATTTATAAGCCCTGTGAGAAAACATTGCCCTCGTTCTCTTATAAATGATCAAGTCAGGCTCAAAGATGTCATGTGACACCCTAGGAACCCCTGTGCAGAAGGCATAGCTCATACTGGGACTCCAGCTCATAGATAGATAGATGGTCAAGGTGGAAATGTTACCACCACAGTCCGAATCCTGTCCCAGTCCAGCCCAGGGAAATTTCTGCTCAGCCATCAGAATCCTTTAATCTACTACAATGATTTCATTGATCATTATAAGAAATAGATAACATTGAAAAATTTAAAAGTTTATTGTGTAGGCAAGAGAATAGTTGGAGCACCAAGGGGCCCCCACACTCAAGTGGGAAGATCCAGCCAAGGCTGAGCAGGCAAAAGAGAGATTGTTCAGGGTTGGCAATTGTTGTTTGTCACAGCAGGGTTTTTCCCCCAGACAGTAGATAGGGTAAGAGCAATGTCTTAGTTACTATTCTATTGCAATAAGAGACATCATGACCAAAGCAACTCTTAGAAAAGAAAGCATTTAATTGGTGGGGACTTAGTCTATTATCATCACAATGGGGAGCAGGCAGAAATGATGTTGGAGCAGTCACTGAGAACTATGTCTTGACTGTAGGTACGTGCAAGAGACTTTGCCTGGCATGGGCTTTTGAAACCTCAAAGCCCATCCCCAATGACACACTTCCTCCAACAAGGCTAAACTTCCTGTTTCTAATTCTATCAACAAGTTCTACTCCCTGATGACTAAGCATTCAAATATATGAGCCTATGGAGGCCATTCTTATTCAATCCACTGCAAGTGGGTATCAGTGTCATTTTGGAAGGTGGAACTGATGAATCTGACAGACACTAGTAGGATTTAGGCCAGGTTTCTCTTGCAGATGGCATCTGGTTTTATCTGCTTGGGGGCACTTACATCTGGTTTGAAGTGGACTTCATTTCAACACCTTCTTCCAGAAGAGATTGCTTTAAATATTAAAGTCTGTGTTCCAACGATGCCTAGTGGCTAGTGTTAGAGGTTCCTTGCTCTATTTCCCAATGCACATGACTTTATAATCTGGTTCAGATCAGGAGGTCTCAGAGTTCCTGACACCTCCATCCATTCTTGTCAGCCTGAAGGTCAGAATCTCATAAATCACAAGTGCTATAGGAAAATTGCCAGGGAGCCTCTGCTTCTAAGTCTTCCATCAGCTCTGAGAGTCAGGAGCACACCAATGGCTACCTGAGCCCTGCTTGATTTAGGGGAGGGCTATGCTGTGGAAAATTTTGGCAGTAGAGTTCCTGACCCCTCTTTAGGCATCCTCTGGCAATTTGTCCTAAGCTGTTAGAAGCAGGCACTCATCTTTACTAGGGTCTAAATTGAGAATTCAAATCCAGGGAACATGGGAATGGTCTGGTTCCCTTTGCACAGGTTTGCTTGGAGTCTTTATGATATGAACTGACAGTATGAAGGAAATGTAAGGGCACTGGAACATGTACACAGAGAGGAAGTACGCCTCATGTAAAAAGACAAAGTCGAGGTCACTCTTCAATCGGGAGGCAAGAGCTCTGTTTCCTGATCTCCCCTATTCCCTTATCCTCTTGGTTCCACACTGAGTTCAGTGCCTACTTCATTTTCCTATCATTGTGCTTGGTCTTCTCATGAGGAATAAATAGCTCACCCACTGTCTTCATTAGGGTTATTATTCTTATGATGAAGCACCTTTACCAAAAGCAACTTGGGAGAAAAGTTTTGGTTTATGTATCCTAAATCATAGTCCAATGAGGGAAACCAAGGCAGGAACTCAAACTGGGCAGGTACCTGGAGGTAGGAGCTGATACAACCCATGAATGATTGTTACTTACTGGCTTGCTCTTTATAGCTTGCTCAGTCTGCCTTTTTATAGAACCCAGGACCACCAACCAGGGTGGTACCACCCACAATGGGCTGGGCTCCACCGACATTAATTAATGATTAAAAAGTACCGTGCAGGCTTGTCTCCCTACAGCCCAATCTTCTGGAGGCATTTTCTCAATTGAGTTTTCCTCCTCCCATGGGACTCTAGCTTGTGTCAAGTCGATGTAAAACCAGCCAGTGCACACAGTTAGCCTCTATAGAAAATATGTTCACCCACTACCTTTGTTCACAGGGATATGAGGAGAACACTCAAACACTCAGGCCTCACTTGGACAATTTTGCAACAGTCAAACCAATAAAATATTTCTATTTTGATATAAAAAAGACAAAAATGTTATCTATATATTAATTTGCAGATTAAACAAGTCGGTTTTACCCCTTTTATTTGTCTGTGTCCCCTTCATTTCAAAACTGACAGGCACAACAACATAACAACTTTCTGTTATCTGGTGTGTGAATGTGTGTGTATAATATATGTAGATTATATACAGATATAAAAAGGATATATACTCATAATATCCTTTATGAGGAGGAAGAAAGGAAGGAATGTAAGACTTTATTTAGGAATTTCTGTGACTAATACTTTAAATAGTTTAATTCATTTTTTTTTCTGTTGATACCCATCTGGTATCTACATTTTTTTTGCGTGTACACAGGAAAAATAAAACATATAAGGAACTGCCTGTAGTTTAGTCCTCAGAGTAGGCAACTGCCTGATCCCTCACCTCTAAGCAGAGGAACCCATTATGTTATCATTCCCTGACACTTTGTATCCACTGTTCCTTTAGTAAGATACACTTTGTATCCACTG
>JADRCH010000199.1:1549095-1594401 GCA_019843965.1 Rhynchomys soricoides
CTTTCTTTCTTTCTTTCTTTCTTTCTTTCTTTCTTTCTTTCTTTCTTTCTAGGTGTACAGTTCTTGGGATCAAACCCAGAGGATTGCACATGCCAGGGATAGATTCTACGACTAAATCATACCCCCAGTGTTCAGGAATTTAGAGATAAGGGAGTGTTCCCTCTGTGTGAGAAGTTTTTTATGCTATACATATGAGGCTTCTTTAAACAATACACATTTTTAATCCCGTCAACTGGGGTGCCCAGGATTTTGCACGTGTTGTGGAGGGCAAATGTGTAAATAATTGCATGGGATTTCAGAAGGCATTATAGATGTGATTTACTGAAGCCAGAGCACCTTAGTCAGCAAGGGGTTTGCCACTGACATGTGTAGTGGCCAGAGTATGTGTGGCCATGCAGACTTAGAGGGTAGGAAAGGGATCCTACTTCACAGAGGGGGAAGAAGAGGTGATGGAGCGTGATATTTGATATTTAGCAGAGACCATTTTCAGATCGTTTAACAAGTGCTATGCCAATCCTTCAGCAAAACCATGTTGATAGTTTGTGTAAGCTTGTAAACTAGGGAGGGAAAAGGGTGCTGTGAACAGACTTGACAGTCAGAGGAAGGATAGCTAAGTTTACTAAGGATAACTTAGTTTACTAAGCCGATCTTTCTTCGGTTCAGAGTACCACAGTCTCAGAACTCCCCAATTCAGTGAGATCACACACGGTTGCTCACAGTGGCCTTGAAGAATATAACCAAAGGGCTAGAAACCATGCCTGGACAGTTTCTGTCAGAAGTGTACCTGACAACTTAAGACTTCCTGTTTTGTACAGTGATGAGATGTCTCATTTTGCATTATTTGGAGACATTCTAAAAGATATGCTCCCTTGTGGAAACTATAATTCTGATTTGGTATTGCGTATACCAGGGAGAAGGTTGGGATTAGAGGGTAGAAACTGAAGGGGAGGGCTGGGAGGGGCAGGTTCTCTGTGGCTGGGACAGGAGGAAAAGGCATATCTTCAACTCAGGAGTCTTCCCACTATAACCCGCCCCACGTTGGACACAGGGTACTGGGCACTAGGATTTTCCGAATTTCCCAATAGCTCCATATTCCTATGGCATAGAAACCCCCAAAGGATGCTACTGGTTCTAAAATAAGGCACAGGAAGGTTAGAAAGGATGTCTCTGTGGTCACTACCAAAAGAAGTCAATTAAAGATCTGGCCCAGAGTTGGTGACAATGCTCAGTAAGCAAATGTGCTCACTGTGTATTTCTGTCGATCTGAGTTCGGTCCCCAGAACCCACAGTGGGATGAGAGGAAAACACTGTCCTCTGACCTCTCACCTCCCATGAATGCTGTGGCAATGTACCTGCACTGACAAACACAGAACACAAATAAAATAACTAGAAAATGTTTGGCCTAGTTTAGTCTTTCTAGAGTCTGAGTGATCTTGGAAGGGAGAGATCCATGTGTCTTCATGGAGATGATAATTAAACAGAGCTAAGAGATTTTTTTTGAAACATGCTTTTTCTAGGCTCTTGAGTTTGTAGAGTCTGTTGCTTTTAAGCCACTATGTCCCCTGGCTTATCCCATGGGATTTCAGAAACTTAAATCCTCCAGAAGACACTGAAGAAGAGCAATGGCCAACACCAGGAGGATCTACTGGTTTCTGAATAACAAATGTCAAAAACAATTTAGGGAATGCATAAATTATTTGCCATCTATGTTCTTCACTAGCGCCCAGCAAACTGAACCAATGTAGATTCACTGATGTTAAATGATACACAATCAAACTGAAACATCAAAACATGGGAAAATTACCCTAAAGGCAATATCTTCCAAAAATAAGTCACCACAACCAACTGAAAAGAGTGATAAGAAAGGCCCTTTGTTTTAAGGCGAATGAGAGAGGAAACTGATAACCCAATTGGACCTGTACTTGCTCCTGATCAAGCACCCTCCAGATATCATCTCTGCCCTGCTCAACAGAGCTCCTCTCCATTGTCATACAGAATGTCCTCAGACTCATGACATGCCAAATGAAAGATATTTGATGCTTAGAACTCAATGTGAGTGTCGGAGGTTTGTTATGTTTTGGTGTTTGTGTACTTTTGTGTGCACATGCATGCACATGTGTGTGTGTGTAGGCTAGAGGTTGATATTGGATGTCTTCTTCAATCACTTTCTACTTTCTGTTTTGTTTTGAGGGCAGCTCCCTCGCTGGATCTGAGGCTTGTGGTTCTGCAAGGCTGCAGGGCTCACCTTGTCTCTGCCTTCCCAGAGCTTGGATCACCAATACTCAATGTGGAGCTTAGGTTTTGTTTTTTCATGTGGATGCTGAGTATTGAACTAGGGTTTTCATGCTGGTATAGCAAACTGTTACCAACTGCACCATCTCCCAAGTTTGCTTCAGGATTTTTTTTCCTTTAATGGAAGCATGTAGCATGTTACACAAGCAAATAAAAAATTCTTACTCAAGCAGGCCACATGCTTCACAAACATGAGTTGAGGGCAGGTCCTTGTCCAGGCCTCTCCCTGTGTGGATTCAAACACCTGCCTGCTCCTGAACATTGCTTGATGGGTGAGGTTTGCAGTGTTCTTGGGGGCAGATACATCTTGCTATTATAAAAAATTCACAGAAGTGTATGCTCCTGAGAAGACTCTTGTGTAGTTTGTGTTTACTCCTCACTAATGGATCCTCTGGGAGGAAAGAAAGCCTTTCACATGTGTAGTTTCTGCACATGAGTATGTTAATGTGGTTGCTAAGACTTTGTTTATCCTGCATAGGAAACCTGCTGAGCCTATAATGGCATTTATACAGCTGTGATTTTTAAAACACTTTCCCCAGAAAAGCAATTCATGTTCCATGCAGAATTAAATGTTTGTACCTGGCAGTCTCCATGCTTTGCTCCCTTGGGACCCAGGATGGAAAGATGTGTGAGTCAATTGTCTTTGAGGAAGCAGTATCTCTCCACACCAAGTTGGCAGATAAAGGTTATTTTACTTCTTGGGTTTGAACAAATGGGAAGAACAGCAGAAGCTGTGTGGACAAGAATAAGCAATTGAAACCTGCAGTCAGGATGTTTCTCTCGAAGACGTATGCCTGACCTTAGTGGTTTATGATGCTCTCCTGCAGATGGAGATCAGGCAGCTGGCAGACTATTCTGAGCAGGCCCAGATACTGCCCCTGGTTTGGAGTGATAAGTCTGTCAGCATATTCTGCCTTCTGCTTTGGGCCTGGGAGTATACACTGTGTCTGCCGGATGTCAGTGAGGACGGGGAAGAAGTAGACCAGCCCAAGCTATGTGCATAAAGAATTTCTCCAGTTTTTAAACAACCAAAAGGTACAGCTTAAAACCTGTTACATTTCCCCCACTTCTAACAACATCAATTCCAGCTGAAGAGGCAGAAAAGTCAAGATGGAAAAGTTCGTCTGAGAAATAGATGGGAAAAGGTAACTGTGCTGGGTATACATGTACAAGTGAAAACCAGCATGCTCTGTGGCTGTGGAAGCCAGAGAGTGGAACAGGGGGCACTTTGCATGTGAAGACCTGCGGCCCCCAGTGGCCCCAGACCCTTCCACTTCTCTTCTCCACAGCTGGTGAGTCTGTGCTATGCAGAAGTTTGGGTTCTGCTTCCACCAGCCCTCTCTGAGCAGCCTGGCTTCTCTTACCCATTGCTTCCTACCTGACCCCATCTGTGGCTGTTCTCAGTTCTCTGAATTTTCTGTTTTTCTTCATCCATGCTTATTAGTCAGGGTTCTCTAGAGTAAAAGAACTTATATAATGAGTCTCTACATAGAAAGGAGCTTTATTAGAATGACTTACAAGCTATGGTCCAGCTAATCCATCAATGACTGGCTGTGAATGGAAAGTCCAAGAATGCAGAAGTTGCTTAGTTCACAAGGCTGAATGTCTCAGTTGGTCTTCAGTGGACACTGGAATTCCAAAGAAGGAGGCTCTAATGCCACTGCATGGGCATGCTAACATAGTGAGAGCAAGCAGGCAAAGAGACAGCCTTTCCTTGTTCTATGTCCTTACATAGGCTTCCAGAAGAGGGTGTGGCTTAGAGTAAAGGTGTGTCTTCCTAA
Source organism: Rhynchomys soricoides (assembly GCA_019843965.1). NCBI lineage: Eukaryota > Metazoa > Chordata > Mammalia > Rodentia > Muridae > Rhynchomys > Rhynchomys soricoides. The sequence goes on from JADRCH010000199.1 coordinate 1,553,169, forward strand.
AGCAAAGATCTTGATTAGAAGTGGATCTAACTATCTCAAATTAGGCCCAAATCCCTCACAGGTGTGTCTTCCACTTTTGGATTTTAGCTAATTCCAGATGTAGTCAAGTTGACATAGCAATCACATAACCTGTATTGTTCAGGTATTCCTTTCTGATCTCAGCCAGCTTAAGAAATCAAGTCACATGCATTTATAGAGCTTCATAGGTGCCACGGAGGCGGAGGTTTGTCTGGGTCTCTGTGAGAGACAACAACAATAGCTGGTCAGATTCCTGTCTAGGTTCCCCACTCCCTGCCCATGTGATTATATCAAATACTTCTGTTTTTCTGGATTCAAGTTTCCTTTTTGGAAATTAAAATTGAAATAGCCAACTTAGTTACAATAGTTACTTTAATAATGCATTAAAGTAACTTCAGAGGGACACTGAAACTACATTAAGGAATGAAGACAGACAGACAGACAAGATAGATATATAGATGATAGATAGACATACATACAGACAAATAAGATAGATATATTGATGATAGATAGATAGATGATAGACAGACAGACAGACAGACAGACAAATAAATGAGAGAAGAGTTCCTTTGGAGTCATTCACCAGAAGGAAACCCAGATTTGAATTTTCTACCTTCTCTGCTTCTCCACCACGTCTTTTGTCTGTCTTCAGTTGAGAGCCTGTCTACTGTTGTTTGTGCTGTGTGTGTGTGTGTGTGTGTGTGTGTGTTTGTGAGCGTGCTTGTGCACATGTGTGATCTGTCTGTCACTAACAAATCTTTGCTCTATATTTACACAAAAAAACAGAATATGGCAAAGGGATGAGGGATTACTTTTTGTAGAAATCGTTGACAGTCATACCAGTGAAGAAGTTACTTTACTGCTCCCAGCTGATGCAGAATAGTACTCAAGACTTCGAACAAATAATATCCACTGATTCCCACAAGTTTCTTCCAATGCTTTATGGTTGATGTTTGTTTTGATTGAGTACTTTCAACCTGTTGGATGTTTCTAGCAATTGATTAACACACACACACACACACACACACACACACAATTTTAGCTCAGGGGCATAGAAAGTATATAACTTGAGAGTAAAGCTACACTTTTAGCTTAGGTTGTAAAAACAGACTGTTTGGAGAATCCAGGGTATAATAAAGTTGGCTACATCCTTCTTTTAAAGGCAAACAGGCTGAGCACACGGTAGGAGAGCAGGTTAAAGACATAGTCTTAGATAATCTTAAGGAATATTATGAACTTGGCTGAAAGGTCTAGGAAAATTTCAGACTCTTTGAAGGCAAGAGAAAAGGTTTGTTCAGAAAAAAACCCACATTGCTTGGTAAAGTGATGTCATGATGTCATCCAATGGTGATGGCAGCCACCTGAGAATGGAGTGCTATGTCAAGCTCAGCTCTCCAGAGCAACAAGACGAATAGAGCTTAGTATGAACGTCCATGGCAGAAAGTGTGTGTGTCCTGGAAGAGCAGAACTCATTAGCTGCCCCCCACACAGAGCTGCTTGCCTCAGCCGTCTCAGACTGAGGCCTGAGGCCTGAGAGCTCCCTGGAGAGCTGCTGCATTCAGTACACACTGAAAGGCAGAAGAAACTGGAGTATGAGGTTAGGGCCTGGTGGAGACAGCAGGGAGAGGGACCCATCTGAGGCGAAGCAGAACAGTCAGGCTGCACTGATGAAGTTTGCTAAGATCGATGCTCTAAAGGTGATGCTTTAAGGTTGGATTTTTCTGCTCAGTTATTTTTGTCGGGAAAACCCTTACAGAGGTGTCAGAGGAATGTTCCAACGATGATTCTAAATCATGTCAACCACCAAAATTTTGAATGAACCTTCCCAACCCTGGATCCCCATCCTATGTAGCCTCCCTCCACACTTCAGAGCATCCATGTCGTCTCCCCAAGTTGACACCTGGTAATGTCGATCTGGCTAGGAATCCACAGTTGGGAAACTCATGGACCAGAGGTGAACCTGATACTATTATTTTGCTAAATAGACAAAGTATCAAATGGACCTCTAAATTTGTATCTCCATCCCCATAGGTTCCTGCAGTTTTCAGACATCAAGGATGTTTTCTTTTGCCATGTGTGGCAGGTAATGCAGAAATTCACAACAAAAACCAGAAAATACATGCCTGTAAAATGCTCAGCCAAAGCTAGGACACTGATATCACATTCCTCCCTCCAAGGCTCTGGAATCATCACAGAACAGGGGAAGAAAGACTGTTAAGAGCCAGAGGTCAGGAGGACTGGAGCAGGACTGTGCCATCTGTGCACGGCAGGACTGTTGTACCCATGAGATCCCAGTGGCTGTGAGAACAGGATCGAGTCAGTCAACATACCAGCATGCAGACAGGGAGGGCATCACAATCCCCCAACCTTAGCTAAGGAGGCATTTACAGTTAATAGCTGCTGGGGTAGGAAGAATGATTTTTTTAAAAAAAGTATGGACTCTGGTAGATTGACAATACTCCAGTGGATGGCCCCACACTTATGAGTATGTGGGCAGCAGGAATTAGACTTAATAGGTCATAAAAAAAAGAAAAAGATGAAGAGAGGACATAAAACTGGGGGAGTGTGGAGGTGAGTCTAGGAAGAGTTAAGGAGAAGTAGGAGTGAGCATGACCCGAAGCCATTGTACGCATGTTGGAAATTCTCCGTCTACTTCTTACAAGCAGTTGAATTTAGGAACATAAAGCTTCTTTCAGAATAGGCAAGGCATCTCCAGGGATTGCTTTCATTTTATTTCTAATGCCATTGTTTTCTTTTTAATAAAGATTAAAATTCTCAGGTCAAATGAAACCTTTCACAGGAGTCATCTGAAAGCCACAGATAAGTATTTGCATGAAGACTTGTAACAGTAGCGAAATTACAGTTATGAAGTACCAGCAGAAAGAGTGTTGTGGTGTGTGGGGTCACTACAGCATGAGGACCTGTGTTAAGGGACTGTGGCATTCAGAGAGTTGAGAATCACTGACCTATATACTCTTGCATCATCCTGCTTATTAGACTGCCTCCTCTGTGGCTGACTTTTCTATCTCCCCTTCTCGCTTACATAGAAATTAATCCGTCATAAATATGTAAGGGAGAGCAGTGCACACAGAACTCCTCCGGTCTTCCACACAGGGTCTTGAATGTTCTACCATGGGCACTGGGGTCTGCTATATTTATTTTCATTCTTTCCTCCCTAGGAACTCTGTGGGCTGGGCTCTCTATAGCTTTCCGCACTGATAGGATTCTCACCCTGTATTCCCAAACTTGTACATGGCGTCGCTCAGGCATGCTCTTCTGTATGTCTGATGACTGAGCTCGCAACACTCACACTTCTGTATAAGTGGGAAATTCCCCTCTGAGGCATCAACTTTTGATCCACCATCTAATCCACAGTGAACATGATAGACAACAGTGAGCTGGTGGAGGCCCTGGGGTTGGTACTCTGAGTCCCAGCTTCCTGACTGTCCTCTGTCACACCCTCACATGGTCCCAGTTGCCAGTCACAGACAGACTTGCTGTGGACTATCACTGCTTCCATTGGTCACTGATATATTCTATGTGCTTGGAATGCCTTGTGGGTAGAGAAGTTGATATTACCAAAATAAAACAATCAGCAAAGCCCCAAATTCATGTTGTAAAACGTTTTTTTATGGAGACTCTAAAGATGCAAGGCTGATGTCAAATACCCGGTACAGCTGAAAACCTAAACTGGAGTTAACTTTGCAGGTGGTCTGAGGAGAATGTAATGCCAAACATACTAGGTCACTCAGGTAGGAGCTTTTGAGACATTAAATGGGAGACAGGTGATGTGATGCTCCTCAGAGCTTCTGTGCTGTGATCTACTTCAAGATGTGAGACACACACACACACGAAAAAGGACTATTGTGTTGTGCTTGGGAAACAATACTGAGGTTCCCACATAAGAACAGCACAAAGAGCTTCTGCTGGTTGAGACTAGGCAGCTCTTTCAAAGAACTGACTTTCGTGATTTGGTAACTCCTCCATTTTTTCAACCCATTAGCTGTTGTCACAAGGTTTGTCTCACTGCATCTAAATGGCAGCTTAAAGAGGCAGGTGTGATTGCACCTATTTATGGAGAAAACCCCAAAGCCTTAAGCTATGAACTGGCTAATTCAGGGACACAGAGAGCGAGCAGCTGAGCTGTTTCTGAGCCCAGAGTTTCCGAGTATGTCTTTCCCCAGTGAGAAACAGCAAGATTGCTAGTTCTTGGAGAAACAAGAATTTAAGGAAACCTATTTAAGGCAGATTGTGATTATATTGCTCTTCCTAGGCATAAGCAATATCTTCTCAAGGTGTAGAGGCGGTAAGCAGTTGATCAGCATGTAGCTCACACACTGTTAGCATTCTGTATCAATCATCTACCTTATGAGGATATGAAACCTCCCGCACACCATAAAGGAAAGGGACGCTAGACGCACGGTCCATGAAATGCGCTCATTTTCTGGCCACTTTATGGTGCATGAATCACACATTCAGAAACAAGGGAATGCATATTCATGGCATAAAAATGCATGGTGCTTATCCAGGGAAGCACAGGGCTTGTTTTGCTTTGTGCTTTAAAGACAATTACGTAGGACAAATACATTCTGGAGAAACACTCAGTTATTCCCCAGGAAAATTATAGATGCTTATAGGCAGCACATTTTGATCGTTTTCATAGTTTATTGCTCTCCTTTGTCATCAACACGCTCTTTTCCACCCATTAGTCCCTGTAACAGATCTCTCTGTCTCAGGACCCCCTGTCAGCAGTGGACTTAAGTGTCTATTTTATCTTTGCTGTAATGTCACTTGGACTAAGTTGTAACCACTGAAGTTCGCTCTTGCAATTATCCTTTTGGTCTTCTGCATCAATATCTCCCTGTGTTCTGGCTCAGTCCCAGACGCTTATCTGTGCCACACATTCCCCCCCCCCCCAGCTCATCTTAAAACAAGGGGTGGAAAACAAGAACACACAAGCCTTCCGAGCCTCCTATTCACTATGCCTTTGTTGTCTTCCTACCTCGTCTTCTGAGGATGCTGATCTCCTTACCCTGCTCTCTGTCTCTCCTCAGTGCTGTTGCTCACTCCTGGCCTGCTCTGCCTCCTGTTCTCATTCCTAGGCATGCAGATCTATTGTCTTTGTTTTGATACATCATGATAGGCCGATGTAACTATGGTTCTAGACCCATTTTCTTCCTGGGATAATATGACCAGCCTGCTTTCACTGTCTGTTTGCATTCCTGATTGACTTTAGAATGTTCAGAAACCTGTCATTCAAACTCACTCTTCTCTTATTAACTCTACTCAACAGACAACCTGTCCCTGGGTAGCTGGAAGCCTGGGTTCCACACCCTGGGGTGATCCTTGACTTTACCCTCATGTGCATCCTCCAATCCGTCAGTCAGTGATGGCTTCTAAATAGCCAGTCTGGGTCCAACTTGTTTCATTTAGTATCTCCAGTGAGGCTAGAAACCTCTAGTTGGGTCTACCTGCTCTTACTGCATTTCTCTGTAATTCCTTTGTTAAAAAAAAAAACAAAAACAACCCTGGTGTTCTTTTCCCACACTAATCAAAAAGTCAGCCCTGCTCAAGATCTCCTATGCCTTCTCTTCATCTCATGATAAAAACGGTTCCCATTACTGTGATCTGCTAGTCTAATGTAAACCGAATGCTTCTAGGTTTACTTCATTCTGATAACTCCCATCTGTGCCCTTGCCAACCTGAACACTGGTCATTCTTTTGTTCATTTAAGACATATTTAGAGGCATTGATTGCTATTTATTCATACAGGTAAGGCTGTGCTCTGGAATCTGGAGAAAAGTTTAAAACACGAAGGAGTCAAGAGACATTTGAGGTACAAAATGACATCTGTAGTAAGAGAAATGGGAGATGCATAGGCCCAGTGTATTGGGAGGACCTGACACACTTGGGTCCTAGGCAGCCATGGAAAGATGTAGAGGAGCCAACTCACTGTAGGCTCCCCATGGACCAGGCAGTCCATTTCCTGCTCACGTAGTACAGTAGGGCGCTCCTTCTGGGTCGCTTCATTTCCTTAGAAATTATAAGAAAGGAAGGAGGCTGTACTGGTAAGTGTTCTCTCGAGAAAGAGGGAAGGTAAGAGGAACGTGTGTATATTAAAATAATTTTATTACTTAAGCTTAGGTAAAAGTAGTCCCAGGTTATTTGACACCTAAGAAGTTGAGAACCTAGTAGTTGCTCAGTCCACCTGGTTGAGTGATCAGCAATCTTAACTTCAAGCTGAAACTTGGAAGGTTCCTGGAGATTTGCTGGTTCTTCGTCAAGGATGGAAGCCTGGAAATGACAGGAGGAAGGGAGAGAAGGAAACCACAGCAGCAGCTGGGTAAACATCCTCATAGCAATAGGGAAGGCCAGAAAAGCAGCAGGAGGGAGATCCTCCTTCTGCAGGGCCCTCTTTCATCTGGGGTGCACTATCTGGTAGCAGCACCCACACTCTGGGTAGGCCTTCTCATGTTAATCAAGAAAGTCAGGACAATTCTTCATTTGAGGCTCCCTACTCAGAGGATTCAAATTTGTGGCAAGTTGACAGGAGAACCATCAGAGAGGCCCAAAGGAGCACTGCCTTCCTAAGTGAGCAGGCATAGCCAAGACATGGGGGGCTCTTCTGAAAGGCAAAGGGTGAGCTTATACTCCACTCGAGGCAGAGAGTGTATGGTACTATCACAGTTGCAAATTAACTTTTCTAAAAATGAAATTATTTAAGTCTAATTTTGGGCAGAAATGTAAAAAGAATAACAGAAAAGAGTGAGCTCGGGTATGGTCGCTGTGAAATAGACACACACACTGCATCCTTTCACAGGGTGACAGGGTTTTGTAAGGGGAAGCCGCTGTAACACCGAATCCACAGAGTAGAAGCCATCATTGAAGAGTAGGAGGCATCTTAGACAAGGCAGGCAGCTCAGATCATGTGGTGCTCAGGGATCTTCTGGGTGTCCAATGGGTTAGAAGGTTAGAAGGTAAGAAGTATGTTAATGTATTGTTTGATTCCGTTCTGATTCATGGACTTTTATTGCTTACTGTATATGAGGACCCCATTCTCAACTGCGTATGAAAAGAAAGATAAACAGTCTGTGGCTATTTACTTTCTTTAGTCTAGTTCTCATGAAATTAAATATGCCATCTGCAGTAGTTGGCTTTAACAGGAGTTTCTGTGAGTGAACAATGTCTTAGATGTGCTTATTTCTTTCTCTGCACTTTTCCAACCAAACCAACACTCCAAGCTTTGTGTATTATTATTATTATTATTGTTATTATTATTGTTGTTGTTGTTGTTGTTTTGAAAGCTTTGTGTATTATGCCTACTAGTTTTCAAAAGACACAGCAGAGGCTATTAATGTTGATAGACAAGATCCATTTTTATGCAGTGTGTCTTTTTGCTTGATTTTAATTAAACATTAAACTTTCTGTATGGCTTGTAGAGAGTGGGCACTAAAGAGAAGTCTAGAACACGTGCAGGTTTGAGATGCCATACCTAGTCATGTATCACGTTTACCGAGCAATCAGTGTGCCAGGCACTACTGCCGACAGAAGCCTGTTCTCACAGAGCTTACCTAGTACGCCTATAAATGACTTCTGTGCCCATTTCTTACACAGAAAGATAAGGAAGAGCACGGAGGAGGCAGCTTGCTTTGTAAACATAAGGGCGTGAGCTCAGTTCTTAGACTCCAAGGGGGGAGGGCTGGTTGTGGTGCATGTGCCTATAATCCCAACACTGGTCCTATAATGGCAGCTAGGTTCCCGGGACTCACTGGCCAGCAGGCCTAGCCTATCCAGTGAGGTCCTGGTCAGTCAGAAGCTTTGTCTCAAAAAAAGTGGATGCTGCCCAGGAAAAGACACCTGAGGCTGTCTTCTGGCCACCACATGCACGTGCACACATGAGCACATGGAACCTCACTCACATATGTACTCATACAATGAAGAAGATAAGGAGCAGATAGCCTGCATGCCTGACCTAGGGATGGACAGATGGAAGGATAGGGTAGTATGATTGATAGACAACCACATATTTTCTATTCTTACCTGTTTTCTTTCAAATTTTTACTTAGTGTTATCTTGTGCATGTACGATATGGTAGAACACATGAGTGCCATGACACACATAAACACATATGGAGGTCAGAGGATGATCCTGCAGGTCAGTTCTCTTATACTTCTATATGAATTGAACTTATGAACTCAAGGCTTGCTCGGCAAGCACTTGACTGCCATATCTCTACCCCCTTTCCCTGTTCTAAGTACTGACGGGCCAATTCATGTGTGTGTGTGTGTGTGTGTGTGTGTGTGCCTGCCTGCACGCGTGCACCTGCACGCGTGCACCTGCGTGCGTGCACACATTACACATCAACTGAACCAAGAACTCACCAATTTGACCAGCCAGGCACACCAGCCCCCATTATCTGTTCCTCCCAAGTTCTATAATCGTAAGTATCCATCTCTGTGTCTGGATTTTGAAAAGGTTTTATTTTTATTTTCATATTTAAAAATGTATGCCTTCTTTGAGAGTTTCACACCTGCTTTGATCACATTCACCTCCCCCTTCTTCAACCTCAACTCTTGCCAAGTCCACTTTCACTTCTGTTTCTACTCAAAATTGTGCTCTCTTGGTTTTTTTCCCATCATGACCAATTTTCTTTTGCTACCCATCTGTTAGTAGATGTGGGGCTTTCCGCTGGACTGTGGTGAATGTAAGAGGCGCTACACTCTTAGTGAAAACTGTCTCTTCCTTTCCCAGTAGCTAATAGTCACCAACAGTTCCTAAGTTAGAGGTGGAACTTCATGTCTAACCCTCCGACTCCATGCTAAGTATGACTTGGGCTTGCACATGCCTGCGTATGATGTCACAACTGCCGTGAGGTCATATGTGCAGCTACTCTGCTGTGTGCAGAAGATAGAATTTCTTTGTAGTTATCCACCACTTCACACTCTTTCCTCTCTCCCACAGTGATTGGTGAGCCTTGGGAAGAGAGGGTACATCAATTGTGTCCTGCACAGGGTGAGCCTTCTGAAGTTTTCAGTTCTATATACCCTAGCTAGTTGAAGATCTCTGTGTTAACCATTGTTTACTGCAAATAGAAGCTTATCATATGAGGGATGAGAGATACATTGCTCTATGTATCTCTCTATTGCTCTATAACAATAAACCACTACAAGTCAGGTTAATACTATGACCATTTGGAAGAAGCATAGTAGCAGGTTCTCTCCCGGGGCCTCTGACCTCTGTAGCCATAGATTCTTGACCTAAATAATGGTAGCAGCTATGGGTTTCATTCTCTGGAGCAGGAATTAAACCTAACCAAGAAGTAGTTGGTTATTCCAATGTTGTTCATGCCACTATGTCACCAGTGGCCTTTGCGTTCTAGACATTAGGTTCCATATATATTGGAGTTACCTATAATGGGGCAAGAATGGGTCCATTAGACACCAGAAGCTAACAATAAAAATCCTAGTGCCAAGGAAGGGCTACTTCATTTGGAAGTACTTCACTTGGTCAGTGAGGTTGCATAGACTCCAAGTATTTCAGGATAATGCTATTTGGTACCCCACAGAACTTGACGGTAAGATCCTATTACTTGACATCACTTTTTTGAGCCATTGAATATACAGAAATCAAGCTGGTACTGATGTGGAAACTTCATCCTTCCTGGTTGGCTTTCATGATGTTGGAAGGATCTGTGTTCAGCACAGGAGGGGAGCAATAACTTTCAGTCATGTTCAGCTGTGAACCTTGTGGTTAGAATTATAATTCTGCCTGGCTTTTGATTTAGATTCTGGGAGATTGATTTAGGACCTCACAGTTGCTTAGCATCTCATATGAAGGGAATTTGTATCAAGAGAATCAAGTGCACATTATACGGAGAAGCAAGGGTATCTATAGAGGATTCAGCTTAGCAGATGATTGGGGGTCCCATACAGACCCGCAAAGTAAAGGAAGATAAGTTCCTGGAACTCCTCTGAAGGAGGAGTGTGTAGTAACAAGTATATGGGTGATTTTCACAGTGTACTGTAGAGACACTGTACCAGTTGGCCTGAGGTAAAGAAGAGGAATGTGCCTGCAGTTGAATTTGATACAGTGTCAGCATACTGGGTTCATGGCAGGCTGGAGACTCAGTGACTCTTGTCTGGAGCAGAGACAAAAGGAGAAGAAGCCATATGCAAATGAGCTGGAACTGGAGCACTATTGATGGAACCATGTGGATACAAGCCCTAAATGGACAATGGTTGCCTGTTGATCAGAAACCTGGAGCATGCATGGCATAGGCTCTTCCTGAAAGCCTGGGATACATTGGTTCTAGAATCTCAGCTTCTAGAACGTCTAGAAAATCTATTTCTATGTTGCTAAGTCAGTGCTTTCATTGTGATTTATGATGGCTTCGCTGGGCAACTAACTCAGCATTACAGAAAACTCTGTGCCCTCTCAGACTGAATTCAGAGCCAGACTGTGTGGATTTTCAGAGATCAGCACCACATGAACACAAGGATCTGTAGTACTACTACACAACACAGAGACAGCTCTCCAGCCTTTCTTTGGGGAGTTACATAACATCTCTCTGCCTTGATTTCCTCATCTGTCTGATGAACATTATAATGCTCTCAGTGTCATTGTGTCCGGCTTCAGTGTGCATGTAGCCTTAGCAGTGCTTCATGCTCAGTCTGTGTCTGCTAGCTGTCTTCAAAGACACCATACGGAAGGCGAGGAAGCATCTTGGTAAGAAGAATGCGATCTCAGAAAGAGAAAGCAAAACAAAGTGTGTAAATAAATTAAATAACCTCAAAAGGTACTTAGGATTTATAGGAAAGGTAATGGCAAAATGAAGACAAATGAATGATAGCCGGCATATTTAAGAAATATATAACAAAATGTGTACAAAATATAGCAGCATTCATACTCCCTGTTATGTCCTCCTCTGTGTCCTCTTTGTCTCCCTCACTCCATTTCAAACTGTTATTACACGCACACACAAACACACACACACCCCATTTTGTGTTGTTCCCATGTCTATGTATTTGTGGATGAATGCTTGAGACTGGATAACCTTGATCAGACTTATTCCTAGAGAAGACAGATTCTCCCTCCATACACAGCCACTGATTACCAGTAGCTTTTAGTTTAGGGCTGGGTACCTGTGACATTTCCTCTACCCGTGCTGACATGTCAACTTGTGCTAAGACTATGCAGGTCTTGGTTTAGGCAACCATAATGCCAAGGTCTCATGGGTGCAGCTTCTGTCTGCCTCCCAACAGGAGTCCTAGCCTCTGCCTCTTACCATTCTCTTCTCCCATCTTCATCTACGTTCCCAATCACGTGTATTTTAGGTACAATATCTTGAACATATTCTATAAAACACAAGTTCTTCTTAGCTGTTTGCCAAATGTAAAACGGGATTCAGAGTGAACTGGGGATGGGCGGAAGGGTTTGATGGCTGAGCCCCTGACTCGAGGGGAACAGAGGTATTGATGAACAGTCTTATTCTCAGCATTGGAAGGCAGGGGAATACAGTGTAAGGACAGCACATCAGTTCAATCCAAAGGAAGCTTGTGTATTCCCGGGTTCCCCCAGGGTCTCAGGGTGCATGAGTGGTACATGTCTGACTCCCTGGGGTCTGTGGAAGATGAGTCATCTCCCCCTGTGTGTGCAAGATATGTGCCTTTTGTTTTCTCGGACTTCTGTTGCCTGACATTGATGGATGAGTTGCAGTAGACTGAATGGCTCATTTCCACCACTGTGGTCACGACCAGGACCTGTAGACACTCCAGAGGCCACATCCATTTTTGTCATTTTGAAGCCTGCTGTTAACATGTCTGTTCTGTTCTAGAGGAAGCTGGGGCTCTAATTCTGCTGCCTGAGGGATGCTGATAATACTAGAAAGCACTTTTCTTTCTTCTGATATTAGAAGGCGGGCAGGAGCCCTGCATCCCCGAAGCCTGTATTTTCTTGTATCATTTCTCTGTATCTCTAAAACCCTGAGCAACACCTAGCCCAGGCAGACAGAGCAAAGCAAGCCTGGAGTTTCACAGGGGATGGTCCAGGCTGCTTTCTTTTAGGGACTTGTCTCCACCAGGGGAGAAAAATCAGTTGCTCACAGTAGTTATGCATGACATAGTCTCATGTGTAGGCCTGACACTCCCTCACTACTATTCATGTAGGACAGAATTGAATTAACAAAACTAAGAGAATGAGCCAACCAATGTTTGAGGAAGGGAGGGAGGTAAAGCCAACACTGTAGATGACATAAGTCAACTCAACTCAGTGCCCACTTTCCACATGACATTTTTCAGTGTGACTTTGGAAGTCCTTTTGGCTGGAAGAGAGCTGGACAGACTATATACAGAGATCTATCAGAGGCTGGCTTAGGTGACACCAACATGAGCCCTTCAGTTAGACAGTGGAAGCAAGAGTGGAAGAGTCCTCAATGACAGAGGAAAAGGGATACACCACGATCTTTGTAGACAGAACTAAAATCCTTGTCTGGCTGCTTAGCCCAGTTCTCAATGCAAGCAAATGTTTTCATAATAAATAGAAGAAATGTCGTGGAACACATGGCACATTTTGGATCCTCTCAGACAGGACTAATCCAAAACTTGGTATCAAATGCACCAACAGTTAAAAGAACCCATTCCTGACCATCTTTAGGGTGAAGATGGCACTTGTGTTGTGGAGGTTACACTTCCATTTGACAGGTCTCATAAAAATCTTCGTGGCGAGGGTAAGAAGCAATACAGCATGATTATTAAAGTCTGTGTTAGTGTGATGGGGAAGCAGGGACTGCCAGCCAACTGCTTTGTAAAGGAGAAGTGCCCTGAGCCCTTCTTCCCACTGAAAACCTACAAAGAACTTCCTTCTGGAGTCTGGGCTGTGAGCAGAGAGGTTACAACCAACCAAGCAGTGCAGAAACATTGAGCACTCTTTGCAGAGGGGCTCTGAAGAAGATACCATTGGAAAAACCAAGCCCAGGTTCAATAGGGTGCCTGTGGCCAGAGACCACAGCTACTGTAGGCAATCAACACCAGTAAATGCCACTTTCTTTTCTGAAATAAGAGAGGAATAAGACCAACACAAACACGGTGTGTCTGGGTCTGGGAGTAGGCAGCAATGGAAGAAGGGAAGAGCCAAGTGATGACAAAACACATCACCTAGTAGATGTTCGATGTCCCTGTCCAAAGCAATGCTCATCAGGGAAAAAAAACACCCGTGCACTACCAGGTGCTTGATATGTTTGTGATGCATTTTCGAAGAGGACCAGGCCTGAGCTGAGTTTGAACCAGGGTCTCAGCTCCAGGTGTATGGTTGAGATTTCTTGATTTCTGCCCTTCAGCTGGCCAATGTGAGAAGCTGGGTGCATGGAAAGTCCAGTGCGTTGATTCAGAGATGGGCATGCAGTAAACAGATTATTTTCACTTTCACCATTATGCCCTAAAACTTTCTGTACACTGAGTTCAGAAACTGAGCCCAGCTTTGCAGGTACATCCTACTGGGAATCTCGTGTTCTCTTTTAAATATCCAGGAAACCAAATTTAGTTAGGTCTTTAGAAAGAACATTTTCATGTAACTAATTTTAACATTATTTCAAAGAAAATGACTGGAACAGAAATATTTTACTTGAATCTGATCACTTATTATCACCAGGAAATTACTAATTTCTCATGCATCTTTATAAAATAAAGTGAATTACTCCCCTTCTTTAACCTTCTCTTCATTTAAAAATGTATTAGGGCTGAATTATGATCCCTTGGAATCTAAGGTGCTGGTTCTCAGTGGGGCTGTGTCTGGAGTGGAGCCTTTCAGAAGCCATCTAGGCTTCACAAGGCCATAAAGATTAGATCAATGTCCTCCTCAGACAGGATCTGTGGCTGTGTTAGTTTTTTGTCATTATGACATCATGCACCAGCAAAACGACTTCAGGGAGGAAAGATTGATTTTTGGTTCAAAGTTTCAGGGGTTTCAGTCCAGCTGGCAGAGGGTTAGAGAACAGTAGCTCAGGTGATGGAGACATGCTCAGCATGGTGGAGCATGTAGAGACCAGCAGCTCACATGATGGAGACAAAGGCAGAGCTAAGAATAGGAGGAGGAGATACTGCTTCTTCAATGCCCGAGGCTCTAGAAACACATATGCCTTTCCATGCTGTCTTTACCACTGGGAAAGAACTTTTTGAGAAACAGTTTAAAAGGAAGGCTGTTCTCAGCCAACAGTTTCTGAGACTACAGTCCACTGTCAGCTGCTTCTGTGGCAGACATCATGGGCATGATGTTCACCACAAGGTATCCACAAAGCAGAGTAAACAAGTAGAACAGGCTGGAGCTAGCTAGCAGAGGCGTGCCTAAAGTAACTTGATTTCTCCAGTTGTCCCTCATCTTAACAGCCTGTTCAGCCCTGTACTCATTAGAAGTTTAGTGTGTCAGGGAAGTTGGTGCCCCTGAGAGCCGACTCTTGGTAGCACTGACAACTGGGGAACAAGTTTTCAATACTAGAACATTTGGAGACATGCCATATCCAAATCACAAGAGGAACCTCCTCTCAGTGTGCTCTGCATGAGGCTGACTTCACCAACACCTGCGCTTTCTTTTTGCTGCCTTGACTGTTTGCCATGTGCCAGCCTGCTTTTTCTACCTGTCTAAAACCGGCAGCTGCCTAACCTCTCACTGTGTGCATTGTTTGTCTGCGTGTAGTTCTCTTGTATACAATATAGCTTACATGTCCCACAAAGGCTTTCCTCAGTGAGTCCTGTGGAGCATAGAGGTGCAGCCTCAGATAGATTACAGATCCGCTCCCTTCAATATACTTTGAACAAGGGGCTAGTTAGCTTGCCCTTGAGAATTGTAAAACCAAAATCAGAATTGAGTTACAACTCTGTCTCTATATCCGAATTGAACTGGACTGGCGTGGGTTGGATTGAAAGAGATCTGAGTATCTGAAGAGTTTGGAAGAGACACTAACCTTCCTGTCCACAAGTAGGGCCTCACTGTCCAGGCCAGAGCTTCAGATAAACAGTGCCATCGAGCAGAACATGAAGGAGTGACAGACAACCCTCCCAAGGCCAATTTCCAGAAGGTGTCACCCCTAATTCTCCCATTGTGTCACTGCAGGTTGTCCTGTATGGCACATGTATTCTTTAAAGGATTTAAAGATGGGATGTACACTATTCTATATTAAGATATACAAAGATCATACATTATTTGAGGTCTAAAGAACAACAGTACACTTAAGTTCATGGTACATTAAAGTTTTTCTTTCATATTTACAGAACAATTGATAAGTTGGGAAGTACCAGATCCTTAGAGGTTCAGGGCCCCACTGAGGGGATGTGAGGTCCAATTATGCAACATGTTATGAGAATCAGGATGAAGAACATGGGGGCATCCTGGTCAAAAGTTAGCTGTCAGGTTCTGATTGGCCAGCTTTAATTCCATTGGTTAGTTGTCAGTTCCTGATTGGCCAGCTTTAATTTCATTCTCTTGTATCTACTTATTTGAACTTGAGTCTGCTTATAAAAACCCCAAGTGTTGTAAACATTTCAAACCCTTGCTTGTCCAGCTGAGATTTTAATAGCAGTAATCACAGCTACGAGCTACTGAGAATGTGTGTGTGTGTGTGTGTGTGTGTGTGTGTTAAACACCATTTCAAGTGCACCTAGGCATCACCATCTTAGACTGTCACAAGGATGCAGCCCTGTAGGAACTAATATCCAGAGTTTGAGATAGGAAGCAGGGGCATAGTAAAGAATCAGATGACAACAAGATCTACACTTAACTCACTAATGCCAGCTTCATGGGTTGTCTTGTGATCCTTCATGCCCAAGCCTTGGTATGGGTCTTCATTTGGGGATAGGTAGTTCCCAAAGGTGATCCCATTAAAATGACATTATTAGGATCAGACACCCATTATGGCAGATGTATTTACTTATAAGGGAGACTTATACACAGAGATAGATGAACACATGGAGAAACCTCATGTGAAGATAAAAGTCAAGGTCAGGGGGATACATCTATAAGCCAAAGAATGTCAAATCTTGACTGAAGCCTTTTGTAGTGATTTGCTTGTTAGCATTTCATAGATATGATAAAAATACTGTAGATAACTCAAAGGGAGGAATTTAGTCAATCATAGCTAGGTCCACTGTTCCTGGGCAAAGTAACATAGCATAGACAGTGTAGAAGGCCAGAGATGTTCAACTTATGGCAGTTGGGGAAAAGGGAGATAGGGAGGGAGAAGGAGGGAGGG
Organism: Rhynchomys soricoides; assembly: GCA_019843965.1. Lineage (NCBI taxonomy): Eukaryota > Metazoa > Chordata > Mammalia > Rodentia > Muridae > Rhynchomys > Rhynchomys soricoides. The sequence goes on from JADRCH010000199.1 coordinate 1,569,424, forward strand.
AGAAAGGGAGGAAAGGAGATATGGAGAGAGGGAAGAGAAAGAGGGAGGGAGGGAGAGAGAGAGAGAGAGAGAGAGAGAGAGAGAGAGAGAGAGAGAGATTGATTTCACCATTGGCTACATGAGCTGTATTTTCAGAGGTACGCCCAAGTGGTGTTCTGCTTTCAGCTATACCCTACCCTCTACACCAACTCCCAAAATAGTGACAAGGCTGGGGACCAAATATTCGACAACACAAACCTGTGGGGGACATCTTACACTCAAGCTTTAAAATTATTACTCTGGCCTCCAAAAGCTCATGGCCATCTCATAATGAAAAATGCATTTAGCTCTGAGTACTGCCAAATCGATAGTTCCAACACCCTTCAAAAGTCTTGAGACAAGCTTTTAACTGTGATCCCCTTTGGGGAAATAAAAACAGAGGGTTACTGTTTGAGTTTTATCACTGCTGTGACCAAATACTTGACAGAGACAGCTTGAGGGAAAAAGATTCCGTTTAGATCACACTTTCAGAGATTTATGCGTGTAATCACTGGCTCCATTGCTTCTGAGTGAGGCTATTAGCAACAGAGTTGGGGGTATGCAGAGGAAGAAGATAGATACCTATGGGGGGCATGAAACACAGGGAATACAGAAAGGAAGTATGCAAAAGACAGCCCCAAAGACCCACCCTGAGGGACCTACACCTTCGGACCACCTCCTACCTTTCATCACTGATAACGATATCCTGTTGAGTTTACTGGCTATTGCAGAGCCCCCAAGCTTCAATCACTGCCTCAAAGGGCATCATCAGGCAACCAAATCATGACACCATGGGGGAAATGCATATTTAATCATCATAATTTCATAATTTCAACATAATATGGCACAGTGTAAATATCTCCATTTGTGCTGGCTAGCTTTATGTCAACTTGACACAAGCTAAGATCACCCAAGAAGAGGGAGCCTTAATTGAGAAAATGCCTCGCTAAGATTGGGCTGATAGGCAAGCCTGTAGGGCATTTTCTTAATTAGTGATTGACGGGAGAGGGCTCAGCCCATTTTGGGTGGTGCCATCCCTGGGCTGTTTATTGTTCCTAGGTTCTATGAGGATGCAGGCTGAGCAAGGCAGCACTCCTCCATGGCCTCTGTATCAGCTCCTGCCTCCAGTTTCCTGCCCTGTTTGAGTTCCTATCCCGACATCCTTTGATGATAGTAAAAGGTGTGGAAGTATAAACCAAATAAACCTTTTCCTCCCCGTGCTTTGGTCATGGTATTTTGTCACAGTAATGGTGGCCACCCTGACTAAGACACCATTCTAAATGGGAGACAATGAGAGTGTAGAAAGGAGGAACAGGGCCAGATATGACTGAAATCCAACAGGGCACACAAATCCTGTAGGTTGCTCTCCTGCAATCCTGGTACGTTGAGGAACCTCAGCCAAGTTGGAGCAGCCTCACCTCTATATCTGCTGTTTGCAGCCCATGTGGCCTCTCTCTCAAGCTGTCTCTACTCATTGCCTGTAGATTTCTTCACCAAGCACATCATATTACTGCCATTTCCAATATTCAGTAGTCTCCACAGCATCTTGTATTTCTCTCCGATGGCTTTTAATGTCATCCTCTCTGTGGTTGCCCACAGACTCTGAGCCTGTCACACCTTTCCTGGTTTTCTAGGCATTCTATTGACCTCTGGATGGATCTCTATGATACTATAGTCATTGCATTTTGCATTCTCATGGAAACAAAATTATTCAGACAATGGCAAAGTCTGACACTAGCCCAAACTGGCCAGCCTCCTTTGGATCACAGATGCATTGGCCTCTGAGCATTTGGGTGGCAAGATGCTGCCCAACAAATCCCTGAAAGGCAGCTCCTTGGGAAGCTCTGTGAGAGATGGATGCTCCGAGGTTCTCTTGTCTTAAGGGGAAAGTTCCAGAGCAGTCTAGTCTTTCACATTATTCAGTCAGTGACAGGTGGGGTCAGGCCACTTTCTGAGATTCTCCCAACACATCTTCCCTGTTTCCTGATGGCAAATGCACTTGTTTTTAAAATTTCTTCAGATACCATGCCTTCCTCAGCCCAATTTTACACTAACTTTTCTAGAGCAATTGCCAATTTCAGTCCTGACTTTCACTTCAGACATGACTAAAAGCAACCAGCAGCACCTATGTTGAAGCCTGCATGCTGGATGGTTTGTATTCAAAGTAGATTTTTTTTTTTTTGTACCTGATTAATTGGTCTCTCACTTCCAACCTTCACAGTTGCAGGCCACAGATTAAAGGTGGACAAAGCTGTCAGAATATAATGTGAATGGACTTTGCCTATTTCCTTATGGAGACTTAATTCTGATCGGAAGCCTAGTGAGCCTTTTCTGTCCACATCCTTCTTGGTCTTTTAGATTTCTGACTGCACTGGAATCACCTCTAAGCTATGCATACAATACCATAAGCCTTTTCTAGCTTAGTTCTCCAAACCTTCCCAGATACCTCTTGAAAACCAATAGCAAATAACCCAGAGGTCACTAGAATGCCTAGAAAATCAGGAAAGGTGTGACAGGCTCAGAGTCTGTGGGTTGTCATCTTTTCAAGTCACACATTTTGGTGCTATTTTCCTGTGCTAATCAAGTTTCTGTCTCTGTGACCAAAATACCCCAAAACATCAGTATGAAAGAGGAAGGTGATTTCTTTTGCCTCACAGTTTCAGCATATCATGTCCACTTGCCTGTTGCTAGGCCCTTGGTGAGGCAGAGCATCATAGTGGGAGGTGTCTTGTGAGAGTTTCTACTGCTGTGATCAAACACCACGACCAAAACCACGTTGGGAAGGAAAGGGTTTGTTTCAGCTCACAGTTCTGTATCACAAGAACCTGGAGGTAGAAGCTGATGCAGAGGCCATGGAGGAGTGCTGCTTACTGGTTTGCTGGACATGCTCAGCCTGCTTTCTTATAGCACTCAGGACCACCTGCCCAAGAGTAGCACTGCCCACAGTGAGCTGGACCCTCCCACCTCAAACATCAATCAACAAAGTGTACCACAGGCTTGCCCACAAGACAATCTCATAAGGGCATTTTCTTTGTTCAGCTTCCTTTTTCAAAAGTGAATCTAGCTTGTGTCAAGTATGGGGGTGGGGGGCATGGAGGACCAGAATGATTTGTCTCATGACTGTCAAGGAGTAGGGAGAATATGGGATGAGGAACCAGATATCCCTTTCAATGACACTTCCAGTGCCCTCTCTCTCCTGTAGCTAGGCTCTACTCTAAAATGTTTAGAATCTCCCCAAATCATTCTACTAGCTAGGCACCAAATATTTAGCACATGAGCCCATGGTATACATTTCACAATCAAGTTGTAATAACAGGAGAGGAGCCTTGGTGGGCTTCTTTTGTTTCAAGAGGAAACAGCCTTCCATGCTCCAGAATCGAACTTACAGCCCCAATACGTGTCTGTTGTTGAAAACCCTGGGCTGTTGTATCTTATTCAGTAGCTCTAGTTCACTGATCCCTAGGCTCCAATAATCAGGCTGATTAAATGCTCAGGGAGGGAATTGTGACTGCCACTGCATGGAGGGACTGAGAGTGTTCCCTCCTTGTGATGGAAGAAGTGGTGCTCTCCAACTCCAGGGACCAGGAGCCACTCAGCATGGATGCAGAGTACAGCATGGTCAGGACTCAGTCACGATAGGAAATGATAAAAGCAAAGGGTGTAAGAATAGGAACAAGGTAAGTCAGTGTAGGTTAAGTGCCTCCTACAAACATACCTACTATGCTCATAGGGATTCCTGGACCTAATGGGAGCAAGGAAAGCAAAAGATATAGCAGGAATAGATTTTTAAAATGGAGTTAGATATTTTCCAAAGCTATATGATTCAAGAAGAAGTGAGTAGAAAAAAATAGAAATGGCAAATTTTATTCTGTACAGGTGAGTCTTAAGGGGCAGTTACCAGCTCTATTTAAGAGATTCAGTCAAAGATTGGGCATCACCACACATAAAGGGAGACCTGTGCAGGGTATAGTCACAGAGGTTTTAGAAGCAAGAACAATAAATTGTTCTGGAGGGAACACGACAGTGAACAGCCCAAAGACCTAAACTGGAACCAACAATCTTCCTGGGACTATGACTCTGTACACAACCTCACTAGGCCTCAGTTTACTCTCCTACACAATGAGACATGCTTATTTCTCCCCTGAGATGTCCTCATGGGCACACAAATACACATTTACCTGTCCTCAGAAGTAAAGTAAAAATGAAATGACCAAGGTTGCCACCCCAGAGAGATGTTAATAAAGATAACTCAAGGATACCTGCAGCTCTGATGGTGTTCATGATCTCTGCTTGGTTCTGTGTGTGGTAGGAATGATGCACTGTGGAGCCAGGTATAATGTCTACCTTTACTCAGAATTCATTCTCTGGAGTCAGATCTCACTGGGCTGACATGTCAGCATGCATCAGGAGATGTGATAAATGGTGCCTGTGGTATAGCAAATGCAAAGGAATATCTCTTAGATAAAATATGCCCGCTCACTTACTTTGAAAACATAGGGTGCTAAGCTAAAGCCTCACATCGGGTTTTATATAAACCTTTAGTAAAAGTGCCAATTTCCCTATCAACCAACCCAAACCTTTAAAACTATTTCTGTTGTATATGGTACTGGAAATTTGATAGATGATCCCTCCTATCTGAGTGTGTGCTGGCATTGGGGCTTCATCATTTCAATTTATCATGTGTCTCTTTGGTGTCAGAGCTGACTTGTTCTTTGCTGTGGTATCATTTTCTCTTTGTGCTACGTGAAATGGCTTGCAGGCATCAGGCTGCTGAGGCTGGCCCAGTCATAAGTGCAAGAAGAAAAACATTAAGGAGCCAGGTATTATGTCTGATGCCCACTGCACTTGGCTGACAGAGCAGCCTGGACCAGCAAAGCCTCCTTCCATACACAGCCAGGCATTCACAGGCAACAAGATGCTGGCCTAGAATGGTGTGCTTTGAAGCTTCGCCAATGTCCTCTCTCCCACCACCTAGCTATCCTGAGCCTTGAGAAAGCTAGTTTATCCCAGTCCCAGCACTGCCGGTTCCTCAAGGAAGTCAGCATGGCTGTGTAGTATTGGATGGTGGAAGACATGTTGGGGATCAGACCAAAATGGCCATTGGAAGCAAAACACACAGCATTGGAGCTTAGGTCTAGGGATGGAGGTCTCACAGGTAGATGTGCTATCTCCAAGAAGCATTTAGCACACGGCTCAGCCCCTCTTCGTGTGGCCCACCAGCACTGGGTGGGAATGAATGGACAGGGCATGCCGAAATATGTAGAAAGCAAGGCACTGGTAGAACCTTGAATCTCTTTGTTGGTGACTTTTCCCTGGTTCTGAGATGTCCCTGATTCATGTTAGAAGCTCAGGAGTCTCTGAGTTAGGCAACTCCTGCCTGGTTGACCCCAGTCCATCCCAGTTGTGCTTGCCTTTCCTTCCAGCTTGTGGGCTTGGGTATAAGCTGACTCAACTCTTACAGCCCAGTGTGTGACTATGCAGGCACTGTGGTGTGTCTCTGGAAGGCCAGCCCACCAGCAGTACAGCTGTTTCCTCAACAATTCCCTCGTGTGAGAGGCGTGTGTCAGGCCAACTCTGATGGAGTGGGGTTGTACTATGTCTAAGTCAGTGAGACACTGTCAAGGAACACTGACTTTATTCCCTTCCTTGGCTACATAAGACTTTCTCATGGCCTAGACACTTCCTTACCAAGACACAGACTCTTCCTGGCTGTGCTGGGCTCAGGTTTCTGCTCTGATAATAAGCATTAGAACTGTGAAAGTAATGATGCCTGTGCCCCACCTCCCTGGAAGCACCTTCTGCAGAAGCCACTCCCCTGTCCTCGGATGACCACAATGCATTGGAGCAGTGCCCTCAGGACTCTGTTTGGCTGCTTCTTGACCTCTGATCTCTGCCCTAGAGGGAGGTAGCAGCTTCCTAAAGGTATTTTATTTTCCTTTCGATAAACATTTTTGACTTTCTGGTTACTTATTTGATTCATGATTATTAAAGTTAGCAATAGTTCTGATAATTATGGCAGATCCAAAATGGCTGCCACCCTGCTGGTCACTCCTCCACCTAGCTCTCTCCAGTCTTGGTTCTAAAACCAAACAACCAGACAGCTTGATTCAAGAGACCCAGTGCTGAAAGGAGAGTGTAGAGCTACTGGCTTCAGGCCAATTGTCCACACTGACTCTCTCCCCTTCTTCAGTCTACTCATGATCTTCCCCAAGAGGCTATCCCACTTCTCATGTGTGAGTGCAGAGTGATAACTCAGGGGGATTGTGGGTCTGTCTAGGGGAGAGTCAACATGGACCCCCAAATCTCTCTGCTGCTCATCAGTGAGGCCAGGGCTAAGGAGAAGCATACACTGGGGTCTGGGCCTTCAAGAAGCATCCCTCTCCAAAAGCCCCTAGTATTTATCTGGCTGAGTCCCATCTGTATTCTGGTTGAAGTTAGAGCTAGGGTGAGCATGCCTGTTCAGCAGAACTACCACTCATGGGAATCAATCCATCTTTCATAGCAAGGCACCTCCCTCTCTATTAGCTTCCAGAAACACTGGCCCTTCGTTTTCCTGCTCCTTGAGCTGCTGATTCATGGCTGTCCTTACAACATTGTCACCAGCCAAATCCTCCAGGGTTCAGACATGGGAGGATGTCTGGGCAGTCTGAGACTTTCCCTTGCAGCCTCAACTATTAGTTTGCAGTTTTGCTCCAGGGCAGCCATGTCTATGTGAAGCTAATGAAACAGACTCCTGACAGAGACCGATGTCTGTAATTGCCTGGTTAGTACCGTAGCCTGCCTAGAGTGCTGCTGGGAAGGAGGCTGTGAAGAGAATTGGCTGCTTTCTGTGGGCCTCTGGGGACCATGAGCTACCAGGTTATGAGTGGGAGACTGGGCACAGGAAGTGCTGGAGTGCCTGGTGGGTGCTGCTGGGTCCATGGGTGCTCCAGTCTTCAGAGCTGCCACAGGAAAGGGGACCTGACTGCCTGCTCCTGAAGGACACTGTGTGGGTGGGGCTTCATGGTGTCTCAGCTGGTTAAAATGTCCACAGGAAGGCGCCTTTGACAACTGAAGTGTTCTTTCTATACTGCAGTTGTGCAGGCTAGGAGCCCAAGATAGAGCTACTGAAGGGTGGGATCCTTCTGAGACTGAAGGGAAAGCTGATCCAGTCTCCGTCCTGGGCATACGGATGTGGTTGCTGTTTCTTGTCTTTTCTCATAATCTTCCTTCTGTGTTCATTTGTATGTGTTCAAGTTTCCCGCTTTTATGATGACAGCATATGGGGTTAGGGCACCATAAGGGCTTTATCTTAACTAACTACATTCATAGGGATCCTGTTTGCAGAAATGACTACATTCAGAAGTGCCGACTGTTAGGGCTTCAATCTTGGAATTTTTCAGGGGACAACTGCTGCGGGCCTCACAGTGCCACCTCCATAGCTTTGCTGAAGACTCGGGATTCTCCATTGGCTTAAGTTGTTCCAACCACATGACTGACAGCAGCTTTGTTAAACAGATAAACTGTGTTATCTGGTATTTCTATAACACTGTCATTTATCCTCCGACCAACTGCATAATAATCCAATCACTCTGTGCTTATTTCATTGTCTGTGTGTACCCCACTCAATTCCCAAGTGGGCTTTCACACACACACACACACACACGAGTTTAAACTATTTGATATTTTCATACATTTTTCATATATTTTGATTATATTCCCTTCTCTTAAGCCATCTCAAAATCTCAGTTCCCTACAAACCCAACTTTATGTCAGAATATATGATTTTAATACAAAAAATCCACCAAAGACTTGCAAAAACTGCTGATAAACACTTTAAGCAAGGTAGCAGGATACACAATTAATTAAAAAGAAAAAGAGAAAACAGTAGCTTTTCTATATACGAAGGACAAACACACTGAGGGAATTATCAGAGAAACACTACATTTCACAGTAGCCTCAAAAAATGTCACGTGAATAACTCTAATCAAGCAAGTGAAAGACTTGTATATAAAACAAGCAAACAAACAAACAAACTTCAAGGTACCAAAGAAAATTAGAAGATACCAGCAGATGTAAAAATATCCCATGCTTACGCAACAGTAAGATTAATATTGTAAAAACGACAATTTTACCAAAAACAACCTACACAATTCTCATCAAAACTTGACACGATTCTTCACAGAAATTGAAATAAACCTTTAAACTTCATACAGAAACATAAAAACCCAAGAAAGAAAAAAAATCCTGAATGAGGGACCCCTGGAGGTATTACCGGGTCAGATTTCTAGTTGTACTGCAGAGCTATAGTAATCAAAACAGCATGGAATTAGCATCAAAACAGACATGTTGATTAATGCAACCAAATTGAAGACAGACAAGAGGCTATAAACCTATGGATACCAGATTTTTGAGAAAGAAGCAAAAGTACACACTAGAGAAAAATAGCAACTTTTGGTGCTGGTTCAACTGGATAGGTGCATATGGAAGAATGAAAACAGATCTGTATCTATCACCCTGTACAAAACTCAACTACAGATGGATCAAGGACCGAAACATAAGCTGAGATATTCTTAATTGGATAGGAGAGAAAGCAGGGGAGTCCATTTAAACTCACTGGTGTAGGAAAGAACTCTCAGAAAAGACCCAGGAGTGCAAGAGTCAAGAACAATGTGACCTCATAAAGCTAAAAGACTTTTGCACAGCAAAGGGCTCCATCATGTGAGCAAAGGGCTCCATCATGTGAGCAAAGTGGCAGGCTACAGAATGGAAATGGATCTTTAGCAATTACATATCTCATAGAGGATTAGTATCTAGAATATAAAAAGAACTAAAAACAAAACAAAACAAAACAACAACAACAACAACAACAACAACAAAAACCAAAAGCCAAAAACCAACCAACAAACAGGGCTGGTGAGATGGCTCAGCAGTTAAAAGCACTGACTGCTCTTCCAAAGGTACTGAGTTCAATTCCCAGCAAACACATGGTGGCTCACAACCATCTGTAATGAGATCTGATGCCCTCTTCTGGTGTGTCTGAAGACAGCGACAATGTACTCCCATACATAAAATAAATAAATAAATCTTAGAAAAATAAAACAACGGAATTAAAAAAAGAGTAATGAACTGAGAAGATCATTTTCAAAAGATGAGAGAGAAATGGACGAGACACACTTAAAAAAATGTCCAACACCAGTGTTAGCCACCAGTGAAGTGAAAATTAAAACCACTCTGAGATTTCATTTCACCCCAGTCAGAATGACCAAGATTAATAAAACAAATGACAGCAGATGCTGGTGACGACATGGGGTAATTGGAGCAATGGTTCATTGTTCATGAGCCTGCAAACTGGAATAGCCACTATGGAAATCAGTCTTGGCACTGATTCCTCAGGAAGCTGAGAATCAATTTACCCCAAGATACAGCTACCACATACACACTACAGCTTAGTACATTTATTTCAGTAAAAAAAAAAAAAAAAAAAAAATTGGGTCAGTTTCTTTGTAAGTTTCTTATGCACATAGGAAAATATTTTCCTTTATCTAAACATGCTTTTTTTTTACCTTTAAAATGATGCTTTAGCTCGTAAAACCTGGATCACTGTTACCAGATTATCCTGCTTGCTGACACGCAGAAGCCTTCGAGAGCACAACTTATAACAAAGTTGTTCTAGGTCCGTATAAACTGGGACCTTTAGGACAGGATGGAGGTTGCTTCCTTTCCCTCAGATTCTCTTTGTCCTACTTTGCCCTTCTTGTAAGCACACTAAGTGTGGCAGATGCTGAACAGGAGCTGAGACTAGAGCTCAGACCCACCTTCTCACCGAGGTTCCTAGGCACACGTATGCCTCTCTTCTGCCCTCATGTTCAGATCTGTGCCAAGGCATCTGAATGTGGGGCCCTAAAGTACAGCTACTTTGGTCGAATGGCTGTGGGAGGGGCACTATCTTTTTTCTTGGCAGTGTGCTCATGTGGTGAGGGACTCTAATATCAAAGTCCAGCAGTGTGATTTTCCGTGAACTATTGAGGACACAGAATGCTGCTAGTTCCAGATCATCTGAGCAGAGCTACCTTCTCTCTAGCTTGTCACAGCATCAGTTCCTCAACAGTGCATCCAACATGTACAATCACCTACAAGTGTCATCTGGAGGGGAATTATCAGGTCTCCAGTGTTCCACAAGTCACACTTTTCTCCCCGTCAAAGATTTAGAACATTTCATCAACTTAGCAAACATCTGACTCAAATAAATGAATTCGCTGGGGAAGCCAAGCGGATTAGGCCACACAGGCACACATGTTGCTGGGACAGGGTCAGTGTTAACTGACTTAACTTTTCAACCTCATTCAGAGATGTCAGAACTCAGCTGTGTTATTTTAGTTGTGGGATGTGGGAGACACAGGTTGTGTGTGCGTGGCACAAAGGGGATGTAAGTGACATCCTTTGGAGATGGAAATGGTGTATAGAGAAGAAAGGGCTGGGCTGGAGGCACCGGGAGCCACAACCTGATGGATGAGTCTGGAGGAAGAGGAATGGAGCCACCAAAGGATTCTTTGTAACCATAACTTGTGATAGTTTTCCAGGAAGAAAGCAAGACATTTAGTTAATGGATACAGTTTTCATAACGTACCATATTAGCCTTCAATGTCATCTATTGATATTTGATGTATTCTATGTGTATTTTCTATCTATCTATCTATCTATCTATCTATCTATCTATCTATCTATCTATCATCAATCTGTTTATCATCTATCACCTGTTATCTCTCTACTACCCTATTATGTATCTATGATGGGTATAGGATGAACCCAGGCTTCATGAAAGCTAACACATATTCTACCACTGAACTGCAGACCAAGCAAGAATAGTAGAGATGTTAACCAATATCTTCCATGACTTTACCTGCCTCATAAATCATCATTAGAGGGCTCACTGTTAGAGAATTACCTCTAGAATGAAAAATCTTTCTTATTTCAGTACCATCTATCCCCAAACCTGGTACGTTGACTTGTTAACACATAGTTCTTCTCTTAGGGTTGTTGCTATTATTTTAAGAAGAACCGTCTTCTTCATCTGCAAAACCTAGGCTTTAGTTCATAATTTCACTTGCTAACCACCTCCTAAAATAAGGTTTATGAACTTTAATTTCAATTTAATTACATTCTGTTCTATACTTGGAAAATTATATAGACATTTTATTTATTCACTAAGTGCTGATAGTTAAACATCCAATTAATTGGGGCAAAGTAATTCCTGGCATTCAGTCTAACTTTCTAATGCCAGAAATCCCTGAGGCCGAGCCTGTCACTGGTGTATGGAAGCATGAGAGATCTTGATACTATGTGTGAAGATTAATGGTGTGAACTGTGGTGCTGAGATTAACAGTGTAGGTCAGGGAATCATCTGGTTTGGGTAATAAAATCACATCTCAGTTCTGCATTGTCACCAAAGCATGATTTATCTGTGATCTGTCTGAGCTGGAAGCCTGTGATGGAAGGTAATACAATCAGGGTCAGAGTCCCAGTTTATTAAGCAATCTGAGGCCAAAGAGGCATCTAGCTTGTTGGGGCTGTGTGAACTCTCAGGAGTACAAATGTCTAGGGTATAGGAAGGATTAGCTTTGATCTACCTTTTGAAGCCTAGTTGGGTACACCCATGTCCTCTGGACCCTTATGCTCAGCAAGAGAGCTGGACTCATCTAGACACCATACATTTTTACTTTCTATTCTTGCTAGGAAAGTCAATCCCAATGCTCATGTTGTACCAGACTCTAGAATGCCTCTCTAAGGTCCTGCACAGGCCATGGTCCCTCCCTAGAAACCATATATGATGTTTAATCTTGACTATAAACCCTTTTGCCCAGAAATCACCTGTGAGTGTTTTTAAGGGCATCTCTGGAGAGGATCAGATAATAACGTAATAGGTCAGACAAATATGACTTGATTAACAGATAAATCCCTTGGTTGGGAGGTACTGAAGGTCAGAGGGGGGCTAGTTGGAGCAAGTACCCTGGAGGTGTGTCCCTGATGGCTCCATCTTTCCCTGCCCTCTACAGGATGACACCTCTTCAAGCATGACTCAAAGTAAAGAATTTACTCCTTTAACATTTTTCTTAGGAGCTTTGTTCAGAGCAACCCAAAAGCAACTAATAAGCCCTTACATCTCCCCGTGCCAGCATTCATACTCTGGGGCTGAGATGGAGAGGCAACTTTGGTGAGGTAAAGGTAGAAAGTAAGGCCTAGAGCTCCTCATGCAATGGCAGAAAAATCACCAAATGAGGACAACCTGTTGGCCAAAACAACAACTGAAAAGCCCCCAGACCAAGACCAACCAGAACTGTGTAGAGCCATTAGTGCAGGTGAGGGTGACTGTTGACCCACACACATGCCTGGCAGGCTCATGATGCTAATAAGATGAATGACACACTGAGTTGCTTATAAACCACAAATAATAAAGCAGACCAGAGGAAGCTCACACTATGTGAATAAGCCAGGAAGCCTGTGCTGTGCCACTTGCCTCAGACCCCAAGAAGCCCATGCTATACCACTGGCTTCAGACCCCACAGAACATGACCCAAAAGCCCCAAATGAACTTTGACACTGCCTTAAAGTATTTAAGCTTTTCTATGCTTTAACATACTTTCTCCCTCAGAAGTGAATTGTTTCTGAGCAAGTTCCCTTTCTTTGCTTACTACACTCCTGGTGTCGCTGTCTTATTCCTTGTCCTAGGGCACAAGAGCTGGCACTCCTCCAGAGATGTCCACTGGGCCCTGATGTCTGTCCCTACTGCCTGTGGATTTCCCAAGCCTAAGGGTTGCCTTCAGAGCATTTCTTGCTTTTGGCACGGGGACTCCTGCCTGGTTCATTCCTTGGCCACGTGCTATCATTCCATAGTATCCGTTCTCTCCTAGGCTGGCTTCCCCACTCTTTCTGATGTGAATAGCATCGTTTTTTCCTACATATTTAGTTCTGCTTCTTCCCTGATGATACTTCTGTCTGAGTCATATCTGTCTTCTTATGTTTCATGATAATCAGAATTTAGACATAATTGTCAATATTTTGCTTAGCAAGAGCCTCAGGTAAGCACTCAGTTTCATCCCCAGCAAGTTCTACCTTTTACAAAGCCCCAGAACACTAACAAAATCCCACCATGCTCCTCACCTCTTCTGACAAAAATGTCTTCCCTGTTTTCCAGTATCATGGCCCTCATGTCCCCACTGCAATGGCTTTCTATCCACTTTCCTACCAGCACTCTGTTTAAAATCACTTAGTCCCATTCTGAGAAGCCTGAAGCTTTGATTATGTCTCTCCTCTTTTCTTCCTCTTCAATAGCTCCCATTAGATTTAAGGATTGTGTTGAGTTCCTACCCTCCAGCATGGTGATATTGGGAGGTATGGCTTTGTGGAGATAATTAAGGCTTGAAAGGTTACCATTACAAGAGGGACTCTAGGGACGCTCCTTCCCACTGGGAGAAGGTACCGCCTGGGAGGCAGGAAGCAGCCCTCATCAACAACCAGAAGGGCTGGTATCTACATATGCAGAATCCTGAGAAACAGATTTGTTGTTTGTAAAGTCCCAACCAATGGTGCTTTGTTATAAACCCAAAAGACTGTCATCTCAGAGATAACAGGCTTATCTCAAATACCATGCACTGGGGACTGAGTTTCAACTTATTGAATTGGAAGAGCATGGCTTTTGGTTTATAGTCAAAGATCAAGGGAAACTAGGAATGTGTTTGACTGTTGTTGAGTTTTTCCATCTCTCAGCTTTATTTGTCTTTGCTACGAAGGCCAGCACTTATTTTCTGTCTGCCTGGATTATGCTAGAGATGTCTGAGCCTCAACAAGCATCTGATACCTACAGAGTCTAAGTGTTCTGAAATGTCACATGGTTGGAGGATTTCTATTTGCTTAGCCTTGGTTATAAGAGCTTCCCTCATTGTGACGCCATGTAGCCCTCCATCTCTCCTAGAGCACTGACGTGACGCCTGTCAGTTGAAAAGAAGCTTGTTCACTGCAAGGTGTTTCTGCTTGCACCATCCTCCCTGTTCCTAGTGGTTCACAAAGATGTCCTTGAATTCTCCAGATTGTGAAGGAATGTCTGTGAAGGATTGCATGATTTGGGAGTAATTTATAAAAGCTCCTCTGAGCTAGGGAAGGGAAGTGACTTGAGAATGGATGTGTTTTGTCCTGGCTGTTGTAGAGTTTCAGTCACAGAGAATGGCTGGGCACAGTGGTGTGAGTTCTTCTGCCTCTTTAGAGTTAATGTAATGTTGTTCCTACATCATTCTACGCAGGGATGTTGAGTGCTCCAATTCTCAAAGCAGACCATTAGTCCCCTTTGACAAAAGCATGTCCTATAAAGCTGGGGCCAAAGGAAAGGAACAGGAATAAAAGATGAAACAGAATGGAGAGGAGCTTTGGCCATGACCGTGAAGCTTGTGGTCCACATGAACAGGTTGCAGAGATCTCCACACAGTGCTCCATTTGCAAGAGGGACCTTCCAGGACAGCCCAAGGGTATAGTACATTAATACATAGGCACTCCCAAGGCAGCTGGGAATGAAAGCTTCTGTTTGTGTTTAGAGGGAAGATGTGTTAGACACGTGTAAATGAATATAATAGAGGTGATCACAGAAACATTCCCTTGGCTTCCAGAATCCAAGAGTAGCATGGTTATGCTAGCTAACACAGAAATTAATGAAGCAGTTAGTTTTCCTTGCAGAGGACAAGTTCAAAGTGTGAAAGGTACAAGGAGGTCCCTTTTCAGTCATGTGTGTTGGAAGAGTTGACTCTGAGGAAGAAGCTCCTGAAGATGGTAGACACCAGGAGGTAAAGATCCCAGGAAGCCAGATCCCTTGGGTGGCGATGCAGCTGTAATCTTCTCAGAGTAGTGGTACAATGGACATCATGACAGTGGGGGACATTCAGAAAGGAATACTAGCCATCCCAGAGAATGGCTGCTATGTTCTCCACCTTGCAACTCTTATGCCTATACACGAGTGAATCTGTTGAAAAATCCCTTTGAACCATTATGAGGTCAATTTATGAAAGTGAAAATTGGTCATTCCTTATTGTTCTGTGACTATATTTCCTTTTCTGTGTAGTGCTAACTTTATAAAGTACTCAGAATCCCTTTAGAGAGATGAACACAGGCTAATCCATGTTTAAACTACTGATTATCACAAGCACACTTAAATTTAGGGTTGCCATCAGTACAAAGAGAACATGTTTGCTGTGTTTATGGCTATTGGGTGATTGTGATACCTCAGTCAGTTGTGGATTAACCTCTGGAAGTGTCACACTTACAGTGCCTCTTGCTGCTCCTCTGGTCTCCTTTCAAAGCCACAATACTTCTCCTTTACAACATATGCTTCAGGCCATGGAGATAGTTCTGGCTCAGAAGCGCCAATCACATTCATCAAGGGTATCCTAGCAACAGGCAGGACATCCTGATCTGGAGATCCTGAGTTTACAAGAAGAACAGTGAACCCTCTAAGAGAGGACACCAGGTCCCGCATTTCAGCTCAGCGCATCATGGGTATGTATGTGTGCTCTTGGAACAAAAGTTTTAGGTTCAATTTGGAGTTTCTCAGTTGACTCCATTCCACCGAGAAATCCTCACCCTCCACCAAGAAGTGCATGTCCTCCTGGCTTTAGTGATGTCTTAAATGAGGTTCTTTACTTTTGTCTCCATAGAAGAGGGTAACCAGGAGGTGGGCAGTGAGTAGGATGTAAAGTGAATCAGTAAAAAAAAAAAAAAAAGAAAAAAAAGATAATAAATAAAAAATAAAAGAAAGGACTCCTATGGTATTTAAAATGAAAACATACACCATAAAGTAATGTTTATTCAGCAAAGCAAGAGGAGACTTAACACTTATGTAATATGGTTCATTACATCAGATAAATAAACAATTCTATGAGCTCTCTACAGGGGAATATGAAACATTTAATAAAACTCAAAAAGTTATATAAAAAAAATTTGACATATAAAAAAATAAGTAGGTCGTTATATTGTCTGTAAAGTAGAGGTTTCTGCCTGACTTTTTCACCAGAAGCTGCCTAGTTTCCACATAACTAAGGTCATTACTTTGATGGGAGTTGATCAGGACTGACAGAACCTCCTCAGGAGTCACAATCGGATTTCTTCCTCTTCTGAGCTGCTTTCCTGGGCTAGGGTGATGTGGCTGAGCTGAGCTTTGCCTGTGACTTTCCTGGGCCTTGGCTGGTGTAGAAGATTGGACAACAGGGGCTGACCCAGCCCTCCTTCATTGGACTTTCTCCCTCATGAGCATCTGTTTGCACATGCTCGTGAGGCAGGGACTTGAAGAAAGGGGGATGCAATTGGCTGGGCATATCATCACCTGAGCCATGCTCTACTGGCCTATGCAGGTCACAAGGACAGTTAAGACTGAAAGAATCAGGAATTGTAAAATCTTCTGGATGAAAATTGAATAATTATCTGCCAAGGGGAATCAATGCAAAGAAATAACCCCAGTGTTTGAAAGAAAATACTTAGAACAGGGTGTTTTGTTTGTGTGTGTGTGTGTGTTTGGGTTTTTTTGTTTGTTTGTTTTTTGGGTTTTTTTTTTTAACAATAAAAAATTAGACTTAAGTAAAAACTTAGGTGACTATTCAAGCTTGGGAGGGACAGCATCCTGAATGAACTTCATCAGCTGGTGGCTCTTCACAATCTTGTCTTCTAGACCTTCTGTCCAGATTGACTTTATATGTTTCTCCAGGTGAGCACCATTTTTAGAATGAATTATTTATTTATGTTATGTATATGAGCCCACTGTAGCTGTCTTCAGACACCAGAAGAGGGCATTAGATCCCATTGCAGATGGTGGTGAGCCACCATGTGGTTACTGGGAATTGAATTCAGGACCTCTGGAAGAGCAGTCATTGCTCTTAACCGCTGAGCCATCCCTGCAGCCCAGGAGAGCACCCTTGATAGAACATCCTGTCCTGGTTTGTGGACTGGGATGTACTCTTCATCTCCTAGCACAGATAACTGGAGAGCGTGCGGGCCTGTGTGCGTGTCGTCTGAAGGGAAAATGAGACTCACACTTTGCCTATAGTAATTTTTTCTTTGTTTGGTGTCTAATTTGCATTCACTGCCTGTTAAACATGTACCCTATTCCTGTTCTTCATAGCTTGGAGTATTATAGAGCCCAAACTTTAGTCACAGAGCCAGGCCGACTCTAACAATATCCACAAACAGCCTCAGCTTTCCCTAGATGTCAGGAGGACTCAGGGGTTTCCCAGAAGTCTCTCGTCACTCTAGAACCTATTGCCACCCATTCCCTGGGAGCAAGATATGAATGGGAAAACCATGGAGTCTTCTGGGTCCCACAGATATGTGTTGATCAGGAGCAAGCTTTGAAGCTAACAGAATCTTGGATGACAAGCCACTTGAAGAGTGAACACTTCAACAGAAGAGACCCTGTGGTTACAAGATTCTCAACTGCAGGGGTGAGCAGACCCAATGGGCAGTTGTACTGGCTGGTTTTATGTGTCAGCTTGACACAAGCTGGAGTTATCACAGAAAAAGGAGCCTCCCTTGAGGAAATGCCTCCATGAATTTCAGCTGTAAGGCATTTTCTCAATTAGTGATCAAGGGTGGGAGGGCCCATTGTGGGTGGTGCCACCCAGGGCTGGTAGTCCTGGGTTCTCTAAGAAAGCAAGCTGAGAGAGCCAGGGGAAGCAAGGCAGTAAGAAATATCCTTCCATGGCCTCTGCACCAGTTCCTGTCTCCAGGTTCCTGCCCTGTGTGAGTTCCTGTCCTGACTTCCTGTGGTGATGAACAGGCAATGTGTGAGTGTAAACTGAATAAAGCCATCCCTCCCCAATTTGCTCCTAGTTTGTGCAGAAATACAAACCCTGACAAAGACAGCAGTGTTGTGATGGTCGCTCAGCTCCAGAAAGACCACACTAGGCCAAACAGTTCCACATGGGATTTATTGAAAGAGAGGGGGGCAAGGTGGTGGCAAAAAGAGAAGGGCAGAAGAGAGAGAGAGAGAGAGAGAGAGAGAGAGAGAGAGAGAGAGAGAGATCAGAGGGGTCTTCCATTTATATATGGATAGTGACATAGCCGTAGGTAAAGGTGGGAGGTGGGCCAAGTGGATTCTGGGAATATGGTGGCTGTTGTCTTGACAATGGGTGTGCGGGTCGTGCTGTTGCCTAGGTGTGATGTCACTGGTTTCAGAGGTCCTGATGCCAACAAGCAGTCCTTGTGCTAGCTGGGATTCTGGTTATGCAAAAGCTTATCAGTGGACTCGGAGAGGATCCCATGTTTTAGGAAGCTGAGATCTGTAGTGGAGAACTCAAAATAGAGTCTCCGACTACTTCCAGATGGACTGTAAATTGACATAAAATGTTTTGATGAAAAGGAGATCAAGAAGCAACCTTTTGTCCATATTGCTATTGAAGCTAACAGGATGAATGACCCTTGACAGCAACAGACCAAAATATACACCCAGTAAAATCAGAGAGACTTATTTGTATAAAAAAATAGGATTAATAGGAGTTGTCTTCTAAATATTTGTCACAAATTGTAGTGGTAAAAGGGAAGAAATAAAAACCCCACAATACCAAGAGGCATAAACCTGTTTTCTTCTCTTCTCTTTTTCTTTTTTTTAAGGCTACAAACTATGAGTCAGGATAGCAATGCCTCCACCGGTGCAGATCTCAGCAGGTCCTTCTCATCAAGCAGGACAGCTCCTCTCAGGCTCCAGGAGCAGTGGGTTATATGGGCACTGCTTTGAGCTGAACGAGTGGATTATTAGCCTTCATGCTACAACCATGAGCAAGTGGGTAGGAGGCCTCATCACTCGATTTACACAGATGCACAAGGCAGATTCCAGAAACATCATACCGTGGTCCTGCTGTTCTGATGTTCAAGGTCAGGATGCTGTTTTCTTCTTATGTGGAGTCAAAGGCTTAGCAGGTGTGGGGCCAAAGGATGGCTGTACAAAAGTCCACTGATGATAGACTGGCAGGTTCCCTGGGATGATAGCCTGGCAGGTTCCCTGGGATGATAGCCTGGCAGGTTCCCTGGGATGATAGCCTGGCAGGTTCCCTGGGATGATAGCCTGGCAGGTTCCCTGGGCGCTGGGTTCTTTTAGGATCCCAGGGCTGCTCTCCAATAACAGTAGAAGCTGGTTCTTAAACATATGTACCTCCTCCTTCTCTTAAATTTCATGTTTAAAATGAAAGACTCGGAAGTGTAGACTGTTTCACTATTGAAATAAAAAGGAGATGCCTGTCCTGTGGTCCCAACCCTGACATTTACATTCAGCACCAGACAGACATGAGGGATTGACCCCACCCCCACAGTCATTCCTTCTCCACACACCTGGGCTGTGGGTTTTCTACTCCTTGTCCCAGTGGCCCCAGCGTGTCCATGCAAGTGTGCTAATGGTGAGCCTGAAGCAAACCTGATGAGGTTACCAAATGTCATTGTAACCCATGCATGGAGGAAGCAAGCACCTCATTATTCATGCAGGCCGCCTTCTGGGGTCTGAATGGCTTGATGAGGGGCATTGTGAAGGCTTCTGCATTTGTCAGGCCCACCAGATGCCTGGCACACTCTGGTGGCTCAGGGACAGCCACCCATTGATGTCCATAACAGAGTGGGCGCAGCCCCTAATTAGGCACCCAGCAGAAGCCCAGTAGGAAGAAAGGACTCCCAAGCCATATCCCATTGCCTACAAAAGCTTGGCATCCCTGTGGCCTTCAGGGATGAGTGTGGATGGAGCAGCAGACAGACGGTCCTGCAGGGAACCAGGCTCTGCATATCTTGCTGGTTTTCCTCATTGATTGCTCATGTCTGAGGCAGGGTAAGACTGGGTTGTCTCTGGAAGCAAACAGGCTGAATGCAGGAGGGTTCCCGCCATGAAAACAGGGGTATTCCTCCATCTCTGAATAGGGCATTGGACTCATGCCCTGTGAGTTTCTGCTCTCATAGGTGTTGGGGCTTTAGTCTTGAGCTATCTGTCTATCACGTGTCTGAGTATTACACTGTATACCAGCTGTGTGTGCTTGCTTTGTGTCACCATGACAAAGGAGCTTAGTTTCATTTTGGCTTATGGTTTTAGATGAGTGTTTAGCTTTGATGCTTTTGGTCAAGGTGGGGCATCACTGGAGGGTGTTGTGTGCCCAGGCAAAGTGAGAATGAGAAAGGTCTCTGGTTCCAATCTCCCTTTTAATAGATGCCCCAACGACCAGTCATCCCACTCTTGGGACTCACTTGCTTTGCATGGTCCAGAGGATGAGCCAAGTGCTAGACTTTCTGTTTTGAGTGAATTGGTTGTTAAGTGTATAACAAATCAAAGTAAAAAAAAACAAAACAAAACAAGAAACAGATGGACAAACAGCAGAGCATCACAAATGATCCAGCAGAAACTGACTGGGCAAAGCCTATTGAGACAGGCAGCTGCAGCTCTCAGCTGAGAGTCCTGGGCAGAGCACAATGGCCCCTCTGGAGAGGTTTTTAAGCAAAAGAACTAACAACAGTTTAGAGATAACACCCAGTGGAAAGATCAGGGAAGATGAGGTGGTCAGCTAGAGTATCCCACTGGGCTTTCCCCCCTTGTGTGTATTCCCATGGGTATACTTCAGACTTTGAGTTCACATGGCAGCCATTTTCATATCATGGGCTAAGCAATAGCAGCCCTGGTTGGAATGGTTCCCCTCCTAGCTGTATACATGGACCCCATGGTTTTATGCTTGTGTTTTTTGCTATTCCCCTGTCACAGAGTTGGGGGTGTTGGGGAACACTACCCTCACAAAGGGCTTTAGGAGACACTCTGAGACAAAAGGATTGGGCCTGAAGTCGTGGGTGAGCAACCATGCTTGCAGGACCAGATTCTCAGTGAACTCTAGCAGGAGTGACGGTGTGCCAATATAATAGTTGCACAATGCATCATCTCCCAACAGCTCCACAGCTCCACCAGGCGACTCTGAAGAGTATTGCAGATCCCGGCTGTAACACCATCTCTTCAGGAGAAACTCTGAACTTACAGGCATTTGCTCTGTGTGTGTGTGTGTGTGTGTGTGTGTGTGTGTTCATGATACATTATTTCCTGACAATTGCTTATAGACTGAAATGTGGGGCCTGGCAGCAACCTTACAGATCACGAATGCTTCCTCTAATGATAAGGCTCTCTTCTGTCAACTTTTCATTCATTCCCATCCGTCCAATCAGCACCTCCAGACCCAGGATGTGGCTTGATGGTGAATGGTGTGTTTACAAAAAGGTAAAGAGAAAAAAAATATGTTCTATGGGGGTGTAGTCAGGTATGGGAGAAGGGGATGTCTCGGTGGGCCCATGCCAAGGCATCCCTTCCCCCTGAGGGACATTATAGAATAGAGTTTATTCAGGGCATGGGGAAGGGAGTTAAGAAGGTAGTAGAAGCAGAGAAAGGCAGAGAGAGAGAGAGAGAGAGAGAGAGAGAGAGAGAGAGAGAGAGAGGGAGAGAGAGGGAGAGAGAGAGGAGAAGTAGAGGCTGGCTATGAACACATGGAGAGAGGGGGAAGGGAATGGGAAGGGGAGAGCAAGAGCAAGAGAGAAGCAAGAGGCAAGAGAGCAAGAATAGGAGAACAAGAGAGAGGAGGGGGCAAGCAGCCCCTTTTATAGTGGGTCAGGCTCACTGACTGTTGCCAGGCAACTGTAGGGAGGAGTTTAGACAGAATACTAACAGTAAAGGCTGCTTTTTTCTTGGAGTTGAGCATATTCTAAGTTGTTGGAGGGTCTCTGCTCTGTCAGAGATGCCCAAGAACACACTCAAGTGAGGCAAAGGGGGGAAGTTGGGGAACTGTGTATGCTCAGTCCCTTGGAAGTCCACCTGAAAGCATAATTCAGAAGAAGCTTGAGAAGCAGGATTTCCCAGGGGAGGTCAGCAGCTCCCACGAGACGCAACCACGGCTGAGGGCTTGCATGAGCACCAGCTATGAGGAGGCCAACACAGCATGACGCTGACTTTATTCGCTTGTCCATCTATCCCTGCTGCCTTTCCATGACTCACAGTTTCCGTGAGCTGTGAGGTCTGTGGTACTCATGGGTGCTCCGCCCTTCCGTTCTTCTCACCAAAGTCCACAATATACCTGTAGTTGAGTGCCCATTACCCCCAGGTCCTTGCTAGGTCCTCCTCCTCCTTCTTGCCCCTTTGCCTATGAATCTGCCCCTTAGATGCTTCTGCTAATATTAGTTTTCACTGTTCATCTGCCTCTCCCTCAAGTATAAGTGAACAAAGAGAGATGGTGTCATGGCTGGCCCAGAGGGTCTTCACTGGTACCTGAGCTGAGAGAACCACAATCCCATCCAGGGCAAGGGGAGTGGGTGAAGACTACATGTCCACCACCTCTGCCATTGGGTGGGTTCTGCAGACATGTAAGTCCCTCTCATGGCTGTGATCATTGAGATAGGAACCAGGGAGAGCCACATGGAGGAGTTCGGGAGCCTCCTAATGGTTTTTAGGAGCTCAGCCTTCATCCTGTGGAGAGTGGACAAGATGGTGCCCACTGCCTGTTTCATACACACAGAGGAAAGCTGTGCTCCACTAGTCTGTGCAGCAGGGTCCTTATGTTCTCCATCCCCGGGGAAGTGCTGTTGGCCTTTACTGGAAGAAAGAGGCCACATGAAGACAAGGTCTGTTATCATTATTAAATTGTTTGGGTCTTTATTAACATATTCATGAGGCTATTCAATTTAAAATATATTTCATTTCCTTAACACTGCAAATAACTCTCCCTTTCTTAGGATGGCTGCAAAATTTAATATAGAAGGGATTTCACTTGACAGCTTGTGTCTGGAAAATGCTGTTCAGAGCTGCAGAGTGTGTGACAGAAAGAGTTTATCTGCAGCACAGAGAACATGAGTCAAAATGACCCGCCCCCTGAGCAAGCCTCCCTTTGCTGGAAGCACAAGTCTTCCTTGCAGTCTCTGCAGGGTGTGTGCATTTGGCAAGTGAATGGTTTGATGCCTTTGTGTTACATGTGCTGCAGCAGCTGACTACCTTGAATGGGGCTGTGACCAAGGGCTTTAAGAAGTAAATGGTGAGCCAGTAGTGCTTCGGTCTGGCCTTTCTCCTGAGGAGAAGGCAGAGTCCCTTGGCCACTTGGGCTCTTTGGCCAATGTAAACTCATTGTTCTCTGGGCTCACTGTGGTGCTGAAGATAGGCTTAATGCCCTCTCCAGGAGTGGAACTTTTCAGCACCCACATGGTTTATACTTGCTTTGGGCTCAGGGGAAACAGCATCCCACATACACAGGGGAATTGATCTGTCTCAACAGCCCCAGAGGAGGGATTATGCATTTCCTTTACAAAGTGTCACGTGTTGGGGGCCTGGGGGTAGGTTTGCAGGCAATAGAGAAACAAACAAACAAACACGGCAGCCCAGAGAAATGAATGTTTGCAACACTAAAATTCATTCTACCTCTGTGAGGCATTGGGACCAAACTTTGGATGTCAGGTATCTGTTTGGATTCTCTAATTCATAAGAGGCCGAATCATTAGCAACATTAAGCCCACTCGAGCTGCTTAAAGCTTTTTACCGTATTTCATATTGAATGAAGACTTCTTTTAATCCAAATATTTCATGTGTTATGTCTGCTAATCTTTCTTACTTCTGATAATGACTATACAACAAATATATCCAGCTAGATCTGTGAATTATCAAAACTGTGCTTGATTGCTGGGGAAGGACATATTCTCTACCCACCTCTCCTGTCTATAAAGGAGCCATTGCTTACTCGTCCTTGAACTATTTCATATTTCAGTTAATTAAAAGAATGTGGAGGAAGCCTGTCTCCCCGGCTCGGTATTGTTAATTAACAAAGGTATTCAATATGCCACTGTAAATGGCATTCTGCTAGCGCTTAATTAAAATAAATACAAAAACTTAAAGGAACAAACAGATTTTGGCACTGGTCTGCAGTTTCAGGGCCGGATTTTATGTGTGGATATAGCACAAGCACAGGAATAAATCTCGAGTCTGTGCTCTTACTGGACTGGCATCTGGCCAGAAACAAGGCGGCTGCAGCAGCAGCTCCAGCTTGCAGGCTTTAGAAAGACTTGCCCCTCCTCTCCTAGCCACCTCACATGGGAGTGGCTGTCACCAAACCTCTCCGCATCCTGGAGAAGAGAGCACAGCTTGGTCCTTTATCTTTCTGCTAACATAACAATCCACAGTGTGCAGGACAAAATGTGTTTATCCACCATGCTTCATCATGGGGCTTCGAAACGTTTTTTAGATATGAACTCATTGATCTTGCTCATTCCTTCTGATGCTGCCGGCTGCTAGAACAGAGGATGTCTTCAAGGTGACTGATCAGGAGATTAGAAAGGAGGGACACTCTTGTGAATGCTTCCCCATCCCCAAGATTGGGGATCCCTCCAAGCTTGCCATAACCATGGCAATCTAGATGGTGCAAAATGAAGGGACACCTCCAACCCCCACAGAATTTGATTCTTGGATTTGGAAAGTTGAGTCTTGGATTTCCAAACCATTTGGGATCACTATTTGTATATGAGCAATCTTTGTAACAGAACCATGAGGATACCACCCAAGAAGAGCTTCTATGTAGGAGTTTTTGTTAGCAGCAACGTGTGGTGTGTGTGTGTGTGTGTGTGTGTATGTGTGTGTGCGTGCGCACGTACATGCATGCAACTGTTTGTATGTAAGTCCCACAAATGCACCTCATCACTATGAAAAAACAGCTGCATTTCTTTCAAAACAAATATATTTAGATTATGTTTGTAACATATTAAGGAAATAAAATAGGAAAACAAATAATTGATTACAAATAGTAAACCTGTAAGTCTGCTGGGCAGTGGTGGCATATGCAGATCTCTGAGTTTGACTCTAGCGTGAGTTCCAGGACAGCCAGGGCCTGTCTCAAAAACAAAACAAAGCACAACAAAAGAAAGAAAGAAAGAAAGAAAGAAAGAAAGAAAGAAAGAAAGAAAGAAAGAAAGAAA
>JADRCH010000199.1:1594411-1621700 GCA_019843965.1 Rhynchomys soricoides
AAAGAAAGAAAGAAAGAAAGAAAGAAAGAAAGAAAGAAAGAAAGAAAAAAGAATGTTAAATTTAACTCACCTAGCTCACAATGTAAGGAAGATAGTCTTAGCTATCTCAGGAGCTGTGATGGTTTGTATATGCTCAGCCCAGGGAGTTCCAGGATTAGAAGGTGTGGCCCTTTTGAAGTAGGTGTGTCACTGTGAGTGTGGATTATAAAATCCTCACTCTGGCTGCCTGGAAGTAGCAGCCTTCAGATGAAGATGTAGAACTCTCAGCTCCTCCTGTACCATGCCTACCTGGATGCTGCCATGTTCCTGCCTTGATGATAATGGACTGAACCTCTGAACCTGTAAGCCAGCCCCAATTAAATGTTGTCCTTATCAGAGTTGCCTTAGTCATGGTGTCTGTTCACAGCAGTACAACTCTAACTAAGACAGGAGCCTACATACTGTTTTAGCCAAAGTCTGTTAGTCTTATGTAACCATTGGTCCTGATCAGGAAGCCTAAAGTAGTGACTTACTGGTGCTGGTAGGGACACAAGTCATGAGCATAAATGCCTCTGTGAGTGGAGGAGATCATAGAGATTAGGTTCTGCTCTCAGAACGGAGGCCTGAATCACCAGAATCCAAGCTTGTGCACCTGAGGGACCAAGCTTAGTGTTCATGGCAGCCTTCTATAGAGCAGTGTGAAGTGCTGGGTCTCTGCAGAGAGATGGAGTTTCATTACAGATGCCAAGTGGAGCCCGAGTCCTGGGCTCTGTGAAGGATTATAGCAAAAATGGTGGGCAGAGTGCAGTTGCTTCAGGGAGTACTAGACTGAGCCTCTCAGGTGATCAATACACATCCCATTGCTTTGGGTCATGGAGCCCAAAAACTAATGGGGATGTGAGGAGCAATGTGTTCTATAGATTGTGGAGAAGAAAAGGTTCATCAGAATAAAATGATCTAAGAGACAGTAGTAAACGAAGAGGACCAAGAGCTACGAGGAAAGGCCAAGCACACAGTTGCTGGTGTGTAAGACCCTGGGGAGCCTTAACTTACCGGAGGACCCCTCCGCCCCGAGTGAACACATGGAGTTGGGGGATTTACTTATTCAGCATGCTGAGTTCATTCTGCATTCCTAGGGCTGGAGAACGACCGAGTAGCCTGTTCAGGGACCTTAAATACAAATTTTACAGCAGCAGCCATTAGGCACAATGAGATTGGCAGAACAGTGTGACTTTTAAACTGATTGGTCTTTAGGGAATGAGGTAACAGGGGCTTAATCATCCCCTCCCTTCCAGTCTACATGATCTCTAATCTGTTTCTTCTAGGAGGGGAGGGGTGCCCATGTGCTGGGGGTGGTGGTGGTGGAATATCCCAAAGTTCCCGAGCTGACTTCTCATATGTAATTAGGTGTCTGGGTGCATAGATGTGCAGGCATACAGAAGTGCAGGCATACCAATGTATAAGTGCACAGCAAGCATGCAGGTATGTGATCTTATAGGCCTGCATGTGCCCTGGTGTGCAGGTGTTCAAGCCTACAAGTGTGAAGATAGGTAGAGATGCAGATATACAGATACTCAGGCATGTAGATATGTAGATGAAGATCTATAAAAGCGTACAGACACACAGGTGTGCAGATGTAAAGGGATGTAAGTGTGCAGGAATTCAAGGGCAGCTGTATACAGATACACAGGTGTGCAGACAGTTGTGGGGCTGGAAAGCTGTGTCCAAGGGGAGCCAGTCCAGAGCAAGAGTGAGGTCAAGATATGTCCAAACCTGACAATCTCATCCTGAGACCAGCAGGAGTAGGACTGCTTCATCTTTGCTCTGGGCCTGTATGTCCCAGCACACATAAACCTTGCGATCCCCTCCCCTGCCACCCTTGCATGATCACATAGCCCGGTGGCCAGATTACAAGTTAAACTTCCTCCCTCCCTATAAGGACATGTCCAGCAAGCATATGGAATTTCTCTTCATGAAAATGAGGCGTTCCCAGCGCCTCAGCCCAGTCAATGAAGTACACTTGTCCCCCAAACCCATATCTGCTCCCCAAGGTTCATTTAGGCCTTGGACACCCCCGATAAGGAGAGGTGTCTTGCTGAAAACTGTCTCTGGAGAAGGCTATTTCTCCAGCACTCCCACCGGCTGAGATTCTGCTAACCGACCCATCCAACCAAGCTTCATTCCTTCCAGTCCAGCCCAGTGCCCAATGGTGCCTGGATACCCTGAGGGCAGAAGCAGATCCAGTAGCAGACATTCAGGTGTGTAGGCATGCTGATATGCAGGTTTCAGGTGTGCAAATGCTTAAGTACATCATTGCACAGGCATATAGTTGTACAATCATTCAGGCATTCAAAATGAGTGAGAGTACAGGCAGATGTGCACGAGTGCAGACTAGCATGTGTGCAGGTGTGCAGATGTGTAAGGGCAAGCACATAAAGCACATGAGCAGGTATACACATGAACAGGTGTGTAAGCACATAGCCATAGGCATAGATGTGCATTCATGCAGGCCTGTTGGTACCCTGGTTGCAGGTATATGGCTATATAGTGATGTGTGTAGACACTCAGGTGTACAAATTTACAGGTGAAACTATGTGCACTGCTTTGCTATGGTTACCATGACACAACGCCACAGCTTTGGAGCCTAAGCAATTGGCTTCATTATTTAGGGGGCTAGAGGTCTCCAGTGACCAAGCAATTAGCAGGTTTGGATTCTTCCAAGATGTCCTCTTGATGCCTCTCCACATGGTCTTTTCTCTGCATGCTCCTGTCTGGTTCCCTTCTGTCTCTTCTTCTTAGACCAGCCCAGTTGCATAACGGACAAGCCGAAGAGCCTCACTTCAATTTTATTTCCTTTGTAGCAGCCCTGTCTCCACATTCTGATGTGCCAGGGATTAGGGTTTCAAATATGAATTTAAATTAGGACACAATTTAGCCTGCCCGTGAGTTCCACTTAGAGAATATTACGTGTATAATGGAGTTGCTCTTTGTCTTGTTACATGATTGGGATATAGGATCCACGGTTTTGCCCTTATCTAGTAACAGTGGGTTTCAGGTTCCAGGGTACATTGGGAGTCCAGTCTTCTAATTTGAGCCCCCTGGCGTTGGACCTTGGGATAGCACATGGCAGGGTCTAGTTAGGGCAATGACACACTGGAGTGTATGGGAGGGAAGCAGTCAGGTGCTCTGAAGGTACAGGACAGTGCTGGATTTTAATGAAGACAACCATGAAGTGTCATCAGTGACTGACACAAGACCCAGGGATTAAGTCCCTAGGAGGTGAGGTTCAGGGGTAGGAAACAAATCATTGCAGGAGGTTGGGGGAACTAGGTTCCAGGGAGCCCTCAGAGAGTGGAGCAGGGTTCCCATGGAGACCTACCAGTGAGGTAGATTTGACTGTGGTCCCTGGGGGAGGCTGGCAGCTCAAGGGTAGAGGTTGTAAGAGGGTGAGGGGCCCCCACAGTGCAGCGCTACAGTGTGCTATTGACTTGTGGCTTTTCCACACTGTCTGAGCCTGCGCTCCTTGGTGTAGATCTTTTTACCTGCCCTTAATGCTTACCCTTTATGCATTTGACCATAAACATAGACAGTGTTCTCGCTCAGCAGAAGGCAGCAACACTAGTTTACAGTCTTGGCAGCAAGGCCTGCAGAAAACCAAATGCCTTATTCGGAGGGATGTGTAATTAGTGCCAGTTTCCAGGAAGCGTCTTAGCATTGATTAAAAGCACCAGAACCCATGCAAGAATGATCTGGGCCTCACCCTGCTGTCTCCCAGAGCAGCTAACTACAGTCCCAGGAGGAACCAGCTGCTGTCAGCCCCATGCTGCAAGCTGCAGGGCAGAGGGGACCTGCTGGGACTCTCTTCAGCTGCTTCTTATGGGACTGTATGAGGCCCGCGGGCATCTCTACATTAGCCCTGAAACTTCTTCACACACCATTCACCGACTCCAGTCAGGTGGCTGAACAGAGTCCCATCCCCCACCCCTAACCCCCAGCTGCCCAGCTTTCCAGAGTATACCGACTAAAAATACTCCGGTAAATGACATCATTTAGGGAATTTAGTCAGTAGCAACATAAAAATAGCATCTACCTACAGTAGAGATCTTATCAAATTAGGGGTCCTATCTGTAATTAAAATGGAAAATGTTTAAAATGGGAAACTTAATCATTTCTGAGTGGCTCAGCCATTGGACAATTCTTACAGATAATGCTTGTCCCCGGGGTCTGGCTGTGTGTGACCTTGACAACATCTTCAAGGGCTCAGAGGAAGGCGTGCACAGACACACACTCACATGCCACATACTATTGATCTTGCTTCTCTGGCTAACCCACATCACCTTCCTGGTTCATTGTCTCCATTAGGTCTATTTTTCCCAGCCTAATTGGCTGCCTCTTTTTTTTTTTTTTTTTGCCTGTCACAAAGAGTTTCTATGCCTGCACTCAGTACAGTATACATCACTTATCTCTCTCTATGTCCCTAGGACATCTCCTGGATATGTCCTCCATATCCTCCAGCCAGTTACCTAGGTGGTGGCACCAAAGCCTGGACCCTGCCATACCCTGAGACAGAACAAGGCAGGTAAGCTGCTGGATCCCAGAGGTCCTCCAAATGAGAAAGTGAATGAACACTTGATTCTTGGATGTCAGGTGAATGCAAACAACCCCAGGGCAAGTAGATGTTGAAGGCTGTGACCACACCTCTCACATGCAGTGTCAGGGAGTCCCTTGTGTAACTGGAGAGCCCTGGTAGTGGGTGGTAGTCCCAGAGGAGGGTGAATACCTGGTGGAAAAACAATACCACCAGCAAGCTTTCTGTTATACAGACACTGCCACACAGTGGACCAGGCAGTGGGCTCATCAACAAACTAACATTTAGAATTAACTGAAACCCAGGGCAAGGGTCAAGGTGCACATGATGCTTTTAAAGTCCACCCTGGTGCCTTTCCTCACACATTGCTCTGCTTGACAAACAAGTGCCCGACAACCTAACTTCAGAATCAGCTATTGACTCTGCTTAGCGGGATAAAGCCTATTCACTTTTACTCACAGTAGGTTTAAGTCATTACATTATTAGTCTTGGTTTCCAGCTGTTCTAATAAGACCTATATAGAGCTATGTCATATGCAGAAAATAGGAGCACAAAGTAGAAAACTCTCAGACCCTCTCCCTGTCACAGAACAGTTTTTCCTAATCTTAACATTGGGCAGCCTGTATTGATATATTAGGTGATAGTTAGTGGTGTTCACCCACTCCTAGGTTAGGTGAGATTATATGGAAGACCCATTGTAAATGTGAGCAATAGCATTCCCTGGGCTCTGATCTAGGCTGCATAAAAGGAGAATGCTATTGGAGCTCAGATGTTCTCTGTTCTGTCTCCTGACTGAGGTCCAGTGTGACCAGCTACCTCAGGCTGCCTGGCATGACGGATGGGACCTGGCACTTCCTTCCCCAAGCTGCTTTGGTTTATTATTTTGTTGCAACAATGAGGAAATAATTGAAACAGAAACTCACATGGAGAAGAGGGGGTATTGAAAACCCTGGGCATGTGTTTCTTAGACCTTTGGAACTGTTTTGTGGTTAAAGCAGAAGAGTTTGGTACTTTGGGATACCCAAACCATAGCTGGAAGCAGACATTAATTGGCCATTCTGTTGGGAGCTTGGAAGACAAGAATGACATGGGATATGTGAACAGTGGAGGTGTGGCTCAGGAGGATGCAGAGGGGACCACGGACTCCATTGGGAACTGGGTCAGGGTCATTTATGTGATATTCTGACCAATCGCCGGTATGCTGGCTATGTCCTCAGAATCTGAATTTACAGATAATGGACTGATTGGAGAGGAAATGTATGAAGAGGGATGCTTTCAGACTGCGGCTACTCCTACTGCACTTATCTAGGTCTGTGATAAAAAAAATGGAAAAAATGTTCAACAGAAAAATATTTGAAAGCGTACAGTTTGTAGATGAAGAACAAGGTTTGGAGAATCAAAGAAGCTTGCAAGAAAAGAGGCTGCGACTGTTACACAGGACCATCCTCTCTGCACAGGGACATTAGCTGCGCAGAGGGAGAGACTCCAACCTTCAAAGGATTCGACTTGTAAAAATACGAACTTATTTGAAAGGAGAGGAGTGGGCTGATAAGCAGCTGGCATGTTCCCCATGCCTTGAAGTTAACCACCCAGGGAAGCATTTCTTCAGGTTCAACATATACAGCAGTGGTCCAAGTGGGTTGGCTAGATCTCCAGGTAGCAACAGCATGTGACAAGCAAAGGACACAGTAAGTACCCAACAACCTGACTTCAGAATCAGCTACTGACTCCCATTAGCAAAGGATAAAGTCTATTCACTTCTACTCATGCCGGGTTTAAGTCATTAAATTATTACTATTCTTAGTTTTCAGCTGTTCTAATAAGATCTGTATTGTTTTAGAGCTGTCTCATGCACATAAAATGTGAGCACATAGTTGATTGGTTTTGAAGACATGAGGGATACAAGATTGAGGTGATCCTGGAGTCTTATGTCCTGGCTTTGGAGAGCAACTGAGGCCAGACAGTGTATGGCAGGGTCAGAGTCACTGAGAAGAATCTCTGAAAGGTTACCGTGTGAAGTTGCAAAGATGAAGCCCAAGTCACAGTGGAGATTCCATGATGTTGGAGATGCCAGACTAGGGAACGGCCACCGAGGAAAGCTGCGGGCATGAAGTGAAGCTGGTTTAAGAAGGAGGCTATGTGTGCTGCATGTCATGGCACAGCTTGAGGGATAGGGCTACTTTGGAGCCCAGCCAGTATCATCAGGAGCCCAAGATGCCAGACATGGAACCCCAGGGTCGGTTTCTCCTTGCTGTGCTTTGGTCTTACTTTGATCTGTTCATTGCTTATAATGCCCAAGTTTCTCTTTTTAAAAACAGGATGATTTACTTTGAGCTCTTATATAGTTTATATGTAGGAAACATGTCACTTGTTACAGATGTTATAGAAATTCACAGCTAGGAGGTTGCCTTGAGTCTCGGGTGAGACTTGGATTTTGTAGTCTTGAACAGTGCTGGGTCTTATTAAAAGCTTTATAAGGACTCCTGAAGTTGAGCTGAATGTATTTTGCCTGACCCAGAGCTTATGGGGTCAAACATGAAAAGCTATGCCTTAGAAGTTTGGGTGTCACCCTAACATGAGGTGGGGTCTTGATGATTGGTGTTATCAACTTGACAGGATATGGACTTACACAAGAGACAAGTCTCCAGGAACACACATGAGAGGTTATCTTGGGTGAGTGAAAAAGCTGGGAAGACCCACTCTAAGTGTGGGTGACACCATTTCCTGCTTGGTCCTGAACTGCATAAAAGGGGGAAGTTATTTGAGCCTGAACCTTACTGTTTCCTGACTACACATGCACTGTGTACCAGTGTAACCCCTGCCTCAGACCCCTGCTGCCAGGTCTGCCCTACCATGATGGACTACACCCTGAACTGTGAGCCAAATTATCTCTTCCTTCCTCAAGTGATTTTAGACAGGTGTTTTGTAGCAGCCAGAAATGCTAAACACAGTAGGTTTATTACATTAAGACTGCTTGTATTCTAGAGCTGTAGAATTTTCCAAATATTACCCACTGACAATCCCAAAGAATTATTTTTTCTGCTCTCAAGCCTCCCCCCTAAATTATCTGAGTTGACCACTTGTATAGGCAAGTCTTGACATCCATTTTCTCTACTAACATGCCCAATCTTTCTTTTCTCCTCTCAGTATTTATTTCTGCCTTAATTTTGCATTGCCAAAGCTTATTACATCTATAGCTGATTCTGAAATTACATTTTTTTCACATTTTTCAGTTGAAATGAAAAGCTACAAATCTTCACAGAGCATTTGCAGGACTGTGACTCCCTGAACGTCTCATGGAGCCAGGAGAGGTGCTGTGCAAACTTTGTGTTTCTTTCTTTGCCAATTCAAGGTCATGACCTCAGCCTGATCTTGCACAAATTAGAGAATATTGCAGATTGATGATAAATGGATTAAATTCCCTCCTCTTTTTTGAGACAAAGTCTTCTTACGTGACATTCACTCTTTACCAAAGAGTGTCCTTAAACTCAGGTTCCTTGACATACCTCTCTTTAGTGCTGGGGTTAGAGGAGTCTACCACTGCATGGTGGGGTTGCCTCTTACCTTGTATAGTTGATCACAGCTGTACTTTCTTTTATTTTTGTTCTTATTTTGATCTGTATTGTCTTTTTATGTATTTTAGATAGTTCCTTTTCCCTATTAGTGACAAGAAAGATGGACTTTTACATTGTGTTCTCAATATCATGCATTCTGTTCATGTGTCTTAGTTACTGCTGTGAACAGACGCCATGACCAAGGCAACTCTTAGAAGGACAACATTTAATTGGGGTTGGCTTACAGGTTCAGAGGTTCAGTCCATTATCATCAAGGCAAGAGAATGGTAGCATCCAGGTAGGTATGATGCAGGAGGAGCTGAGAGTTCTATATCTTCATCTGAAGAGTGCTAGCAGAATACTGGCTTCCAGGCAGCTAGGATGAGGGTCTTAAAGCCCACATCCACAGTGACACACCTACTCCAACAGGGCCACGCCTTTTAATAGTGCCACTTTCTGGGCCAAGCATATACAAACCATCACATCATGTAAAAGGCTCATTTTAAACATGGAAAGGTCATTTCTGATTAAGGTGGGTAGATTTCTTGACCGACTGCAGAGTGCTTTCTGGGTTTTCTCCTGGGGTTGGATGCTTTCTGCTTGGACCTTTATCATCTTCATTCCCTTGGGTCTGCAGTGCATGCTCAAGTAACTTCCTAAGAAGGGCATGGGCACTTTCTGGGCACTTGTTTTTCTAAATTTGCATCTATTTTCTCTTACACTTGAGAGATGATTGGGTTTATGTCCAATCTAGGTTAAAGAAAAA
This sequence comes from Rhynchomys soricoides, assembly GCA_019843965.1. Taxonomy (NCBI): domain Eukaryota; kingdom Metazoa; phylum Chordata; class Mammalia; order Rodentia; family Muridae; genus Rhynchomys; species Rhynchomys soricoides. The sequence continues at coordinate 1,603,299 of JADRCH010000199.1, forward strand.
TGCCAAGAGCAGCCAGTGGTATGTCTGACACTATGTCATACTTGTGCTAGGTAGGAAAGTCATTCATTCTCTGACAGCTGTGAGATTCTGGATTCTTGGCACATGAAAATGATGAGGCCACTGGACAGGGGCCATTGTTCATGTATCCCTCAGGATTAAGTCTGCCTAGACTGGTGATTTAGCATCTATGGTCTCAGTAGGAAACAGATGTTTGCTCTCTTAGGTCAGTTGTGAAAAAGAGTTGTTTGTCCATTTTTAAAAACAATTGTGGAACATACTGTTTCATGCATATTCCTTACCCAACCGCATTGGTGAGCATTTGGGTCACTTGCCATGTTTATGGTGAGAAACAGTTTGGTTAAGAAAAACCTTTGGGTACTGTTCTCTCTCTCTCTCTCTCTCTCTCTTTCTCTCTCTTGTTCTTTACATCTGAGTATTTAACATTTTAAAATAAGTTTATTATATTTATACTTAAATTATTTTCAAGATTTTTCTCGTTAAGAAGACTTTAATTTCCCATGTGTATTCAAGAGTAGCACACCAGAAGGACAGTGCAAAGCACTCTGGGATGTGAGAGCAGATATCAAGGTGCAGATACTACGGACAGCGTGGAGGTGAAGGGGCCCAGCCTCCCTCTGACATTCCTGTTTGAAGTGTTGACTGACTTTGGCTTCCAACTTTGTCACTTCTTCTGTGTGCAGATAGGACACAGTGGAAGGCCACAGCACAGGTCCCTGTATGCAGGTCAGTTTCCAGGATCCTAGGCAGAGTGGAGGAGGAAGACAGGTGAAGGCTAGCCCACAATTCCTGTCACATTTCTTTGTGTTTTATCCCACTTTGTTTTCCTTTCTCCTTCTAGAAAATATGGAGGGTTTTGGTTTTATTTGTTTGGTTGGTTTTTTTTGACATCACCTATTCTTATCTTAAACATTTATTCTGCCTGCCTTTCTGCTTTGTGTTCTGGGAAATTTTCTGATCTATTCTTCAATTTTGGAAAACTTGTTTTTACTTGTGTGAATTCTTTCTTGATCTGTTATTTGGCTTTAACTGTACACCATTCTCTTCTTCTGAATAAAAGATTATTTTTTTGCTTTCTGATTTATAACCTATTTTGTGCTAGGCACTATTTTAACACTGGGTCTTAGAGGGACACAGCCTCTGGAGTTGACAGCATGTGCAGGAGACTCAAGGGACCTGAACAAGCAAATGTGCATGAAGCAGCCTGGATGCAGGTGAGTGGGAGGGAAGGCAGGCATGGCTGGGAAGGGGAGGTGGGCTACTAGCTCATAATTGGGAGGCAAGAGAGGCCTCAGTGTGTGATATTGTTGAATCCTAGAATGGGAGAAGGGAGAGACAGCTGTGAGAATCTATTTGACGGATGCAGGGGTTTGTAGAAGCCTCCTGGATTCTCATCATAACCTTCCCTAAGGATAATGTCTCCTGCTTCTCTTCTTGCTCCTATCCTCCCCCCCCCCCCCCCCCCGCTGCCCAGTGTCAGCTGAATTACCAGTTTCTCTTTCTGTACATTTCATTCCATTCTAATGGTTCTCAAGTTTACCCTCATAACCCTTTCAGACTGATCACTTCAAGAAAGGTAGAATGTGGGGCCAGTGCATTGGGTAAAGGTGCTTATTGCTTGGTGATCTGAGTTCAATCTTCAAAAACTGTAAAAAAAAAAAAAAAATCCCACAGCATTGTTCTTTAAGCACACATGTGTCCCACACACATATTACACAGACACGCACACACACCATTTTAAAAAGACTTTAGGATGTGTTAAGTTGCCTAGCTGGCTAGTATAACTTTTTCTGCTATTATACATGATGACCCGGCTCACATTTCTGCAGTGTCTGGAGAATCCTGGGTCTGTGAGGAGGACTGTGGACTGACAGGATTTATATCAGGAAGAATGAGCATGGGATGTTATGGCACTGAGCTTAAATTTTACCTTGACAGACTCTGAAATCACCTGGGAAGAATCTCTCTGAGGGACTGTGTAGAACACGTTGGCCTGTAAACCTGTGTGTGGGTGTGGTGTTTTGAATGTGTATGGTCCCCATAGACTCCTGTATTCCAAAGTTTGGCCCCCAGGGAGTGGCCCTATTAGGAGGTGTGGCCTTGCTAGAATAGGAGAAGTTTCCGGGCAGAAGAATTTTAGTATGTTGCCTAGAGATTGTTCTTGAGATACTTTGTGAAGAACGTGGCTGCTTTTGCCCCTGTCTGAAGAGTCTGCCTGAGTCTAAAGGGAAGAGATCTAGATTAATTGCTTTAGTAAGGAACAATCTCAAACCAGTCTAGTATAGACTGTCCTGTGGTTACTAGCGCCACTCTTATGAAGAACTCTTTGATGAAATAAAGCAAGTTGAGCAAGGGAAAATACAAACTAGAGGAAGGGGCACCAAGGAAATGGAATGGAGCTAAGTCCTGTGTTCAAGGAGATAAACAGATTAAGAAATGGAATAAAGGGTGTGGTAACATCAGGGGAAGACCCCACACAGCTAAGCTTCCCACTTGTGAAAAGGAATTCAAGAACAGTTTAGGTCCAGGTGTGGTGGTGCACACCTTTAATCCCAGGACTCGGAACTCAAGGTCTTTGAGTTCAAACTCAGCCTGGTCTACAGAGTACGTTCCAGGTCATCCAAGCTTAGGCAGTGAAGGAGGCCATTGAGAACAGAAAGCTGCTGAAGGTGTAATTAAAGGAGGGGTCATGTTCTAGCCCTGGCAAGCAGCAGGACTTGGCAGCTTCAGCCATGAGGTTCTGGATTTAGGGTCAAGGATGGAAGAAAGGGGTTATGGAATCTCCCTCTGTGACTAAGGAAAATTGCTGAGGCTGGGTATATGGCAGGGGTGTCCCTGCATGGAGGCCCAGAGAACCCATTGTATGAAGCTGTGAGGTGAAGCCTAGATTGCCTTGGAGACCCCAAGAGGTTGAAGATGCCAGAGCCCTGGGATACTAAACGAGGAAGCTGTTAACAGGGAAAGGAATCAGCCCGAGGGAAAGAAGTGTGCTGCAGTCAACAAAGATGAAAGGAGTTGGAGATCTGAAGATCACTTGGACATCAGACAGAGATGCAGAGTTTGCAGTTTGTTCGGATGTTTTTTGGTCTTGCTTTAGTCCAGTATTTCCTCACCGTGCTCCCTCCCCTATGTTTTGGAACAGTAAAGTAGATCTTGTGCCACCATTATGTGTTGGAAGTTCGATGCTATTGGGCTAAACCTCTAAAACCTCAAGGAAGCTCCAATTAAATGTTTTCCTTTGTAAGCCTTGCCATGGTCATGGTGTCTCCTGACAGCAATGAAAACCTAACTAAGACAATGGCGAATTGTCTCACCCACTGTGGATAGCAATACTCCCTGCAGGGGATTCTGGATTGCCTAAGAGTAGAGATAGCAAGCTGAACACAAGCATTTGTTCATTTAATTCTCTTTGCTCTTGACTGCAGATGCGACTAGTTGCTTCACATCTCTTTTACTTCCCTGCTATCATGGACTGTAGATGTGAGCAAAACAACCCTTTCTTCCCCACGTTGTTTTGTCAGGGTATTTTATCACTAACACAGAGGAGACCCAAACAGGTGGCTATTAGGAAAGTAAATTTATTCTACTATCTTTCTACCCACCCATCTGTCCACAACCTAGCCAGCACCCATCATCTACATACCCATCTCTCTACCAAGTCCCACCCACTCTCCACCCATCCTCACATCCACCATTACCTACAGACTCAGTCAGGGTCTTTGTTCCTGCACAAACATCATGACCAAGAAGCAAGTTGGGGAGGAAAGGGTTTATTGAGCTTACACTTCCACATTGCTGTTCATCACCAAAGGAAGTCAGAACTGGAACTCAAGCAGGTCAGGAAGCAGGAGCTGATGCAGAGGCCGTGGAGGGATGTTACATAATGGCTTGCTTCCCCTGTCCTGTTCAGCCTGCTTTCTTATAGAACCCAGGACCACCAGCCCAGGGATAGCACCACCCACAAGGGGCCCTCCCACCCTTGATCACTAATTGAGAAAATGCCTTACAGCTGGATCTCGTGGAGGCCTTTTCTAAAGGGAGGCTCCTTTCTCTGTGATAACTCCAGCTTTTAACACACAAAACCAGCCAGTGCACTTATATTCTTATCTATTGACCTATTGGATTTATTTTCAGAAGAAAAGTCTAAGACACTTTCTCTCTGTGTTTACCAATATCTGAGGAAACAACTCATAAAAACAAACAGGTATTCTATAGTTTGAGTTTCAACGTGCATATCCCCCCTTCCGATGTTTCTTGGTTTTGTTTCCCTTCTCTGCTCACTCACAACACCCACAGCTTCGCTCAGATTCCGTGCATGGCCATTCATCCTCTTTTCCTGGGCATGGCATGAAATTGAAGTCAGAAACCCTTTGTCTCAGCCTCTTCAATCCCAATGGGAAACCATAATGCCACTGGTGTCAGGACTGTGTGGGGCTTAGGTGTGAGAATGTGAGTTGAAAATTTATGACTGAGTGTCTTAGTTAGGGTTGTACTGCTGCGAACAGACACCATGACCAAAGCAACTCTGCGAACAGACACCATGACCAAAGCAACTCTTGTGAGGACAGCATTTAATTGGGGCTGGCTTACAGGTTCAGAGGTTCAGTCCATTATCATCAAGGCAGGAACATGGCAGCATCCAGGCAGGCATGGTACAGGAGGAGCTGAGAGTTCTACATCTTCATCTGAAGGCTGCTAGGAGAAGACTGGTTTCCAGGCAGCTAGAATGAGGGTCTTAAAGCCCACACCCACAGTGACACATCTACTCCAACAAGACCTTCTAACAGTGCCATTCCCTGACAGAGCATATTCAAACCATCACAATGTGGTTGGCCCAGGATTCTCAGCTCTTGTTAGCTGATGTCCTCCTGCAGCTGTTATGAGTGATGCTGTAATTTTCTCTATTCTTTTCCTTTTTTTTTTTCCTGTGAGTCTGAGGCTACAGTATGTTCTTCTGAGTCATCACCTTTTAAACTTTCCACAGTTGGTGAACCGTTTGTTTGCTGAGGAAACTCATCCTGTTCTTCTTGCCCCACTTCCCTACTGCCCTGCCCCCCTCCTCTGCTCCCCTGTCACTGCTATTGTTGTTTCTGTAAGGAGCAGAGGTGGAGAGTGCTGTTGGCCACTTTTTGTCCACCTCTTGACAGGTTCAAATAATGCCTTATGCCCCTCACCCGGTCCAGAGAGGTAATGTGTCTGCACAGCGACACAATAGAGCTCTTGAGTAAATAGATTTCTCATTCAGCACATTCATGAGCAGTCCCTTCTCTTGATGGAGCTTTGAGAGGGCTGTCACCGTGTACCAGCTCTCTGTGTGTGTATCTTGTGATTTATTTTGTTGCATCTCTTGGGGTTATACAGAGTAACCTCTGAAAACCACATCTGACTGATGAATCACAACACTGATCCTTCCCCACATTGCCGCGCCTGCGAAGACAGTGCTCATGCTATAGGCCAGGTCATAACTTACTGGGCACGATGCCCAGTTGCAGGTTAAGAAATTCATTTTCTCAGGGATGGAGAAGTGTGTTGCTTTAAGCCAAAGATAAGAAGTCACTTCCTACTTGAAAAGTGAACCTTTTAGCTGAGGAGTGGAAACAACCATTCTTGCTATTGATATGCAGAGGGTCCAATGAAGGTCCATGAACAAAGAGCAATGTTCACAGGTTCTCCATCATAGGTAATAGTCTCAATAGATACAAAAGTATGTGCTTAAAGCATATTTAGTCCACAACCACCCTCTCCTCTGGAAAGAGAGAAACCCACCTGGCAGTCTTTCTCGGACTTTTTTACAATGTTCTTTATAGAAGGCTCACCAGCTAGGAGATAAGGGCAGACACCTAAGAAGCAGACAGAAAGGAAACTGATGTATGGAATGATTTAAAAGCCAACAGGATAGCCATGAAGCTTCTGAATATCTGCAGTGGCAATGGGGTGGGGGGAGGGAAGCATGGCAGCCAGGAACCAGTCTTACCCTTCCCCATACCTAGCATTCCCTGGTGTCAGTTCCTGCAGCTCCTCAGGGTGGGGTGTGTCCACAGCTTCCACAGGCCGTCACCTTGCACCACTGTCTCAGACTACCAATCAGGACACTTGCTTTTCAAAAGCTCCATTGAGCAATGATGCAATCATGTGGAAGACCTGGCTTCCTTCTGTGGATCAGATACCTTTGGAAGAGAGATGGTTCATGGGAGATTTGAATTTTCACAGGGGGGATCCCTAAATAAAGCACAAGGAAAGACAAGATTTATTTAGGCTCTTGACACAACATGTACGAGAGATGTCCCCCAAACCATTCAACCAAATACTGACAGGGTTACCGCAGATATCCGGGGTCAAGCGCTCTGTCATTTCAGACAACGTCAAATCCCCAGATTCTAGATGCTCTTCTGATCTATTGGCTACTGGTTAAGAGGTACAGCCTGAATCTATAACTTGCTTAGAAGCCTCACATAACCCAAGGAGGTATTTCTATAACCTGTTTATGACATTAAAAGGGATGTTATAAAAGATACAGATGAACAGCCAGTGGGAAATATTCTCCGGGAAGTGTGTGTGTGTGTGTGTGTGTGTGTGTGTGTGTGTGTGTGTGAACCTTCACACCATCTCTGGAATTTGGTACCTTGCACTTGCTCTCCCTAGTCTGGAATCTTGAGCAGGTGACAGAGCTGCCTTCTGTCTCAGTCTTTACTTGTGACTGGGATTGGAATACCCAGAAGTGTCTTCTGGCCTGGCTCAGTCTCTAAAGAACAGTATAGGCTTGAGAGGGTTGATCTGGGCCCCCCCCCCCATTATCACAGCCTCTGCAAAGCTGCACATAAGTCCTCTGCCACCACCACCATTACCACAGCCTCTGAAAGGCCTCACATGTATCCTGGCTCACCAACATTCAGAAAATAAAAAATAACAATAAAAGAAGACTTGCTTAGAAGAGTGATTCACAGATTTGTCTCCATATCAAAATCTGTGAGCTTCAGATCCCAGCCATACCCCACAGCAAAGACACTGTGGGACTTGATGTGAGTGGGTTTTGAAGTTGTGCTCAGGACTGTCATGTGCAGGTGGCTTTGGAAACAGCTGGCCCAGATATGTTGTCGCAGAGGGAGGAACCACTTCTGGTCATCTGAGATGTTTGCTATGATGACTACTTAATATTTTAAAAATTATTTGTATGTGTCTAAGTGTGACTATATGCATGTGTGCAGGTGCTTGTGGCGGCCAGAGGATTTGGATGTCCCTAGAGCTGGAGTTGTAGGTGGTTGTGAGCTGTCTCACTTAGATGCTGGGAATCTTTGGGTCCTCTGTGAAAACAGAAGGGATTTAGCCTATGAGCCAGCTCAGGTTATTTAAAAATGCGTTTGATAGCATATATTAATTCTGTATATTAATTATACACAATAACAGTTTTATTATGATATTTTCATAAGGCATTTAATGTGCTTTGATCATATTCATTCCTCATTACCCTCTCTGGTCCCCTTCCCATGACCCCTAATTCCCTTCTGTTTCTAACTCTTCCCCCCAGCCCCCTTCCCACACTCTGAGTGGTGCACTGAGGTTCATCATTGTTGAAGATCGCAGCACGGAGGAGGGGCTGTTTACAGGAGCACAGACACCTGACCAGTGGCTACACTGAACAAAACTGAGACTGCTTTTTGCTAAGACAGCCTAGGATGTGTGCTCATCCAATCTGACAACGTCTGTTGTAACAGGAGATCAGGGATGGTCAGACATCATTGTGTACACACAGCTGAAAACGTGGTCTCTGTCACACCCAGACAGCTCTGTAAGCACATTAAGCTGTCTTCGTTCCTCTGAAAGAGTGATTTGCCCTCATTCTGTGCTGTGTCCCTTCCCCACTGGGTTTTCTTAGCACACTTTTGTCTGGCTGGATCTGAAGCCACATAATCTTCTTCACTTGTGGCCTTTCCATAAATACTTCAAGTTCTCATTGATAATAGGAGATTAAAAAGAGAACAAGCCATTTCAAGATGGGTTTATTAAGGCCCAAGGAGGGGCTACAATGGCCCACTAATCTGAGCACCTCAACCCCCCATCTTGGGATGGAGTTGTCTTTGGCAGTGAGCTCTGCTCCTATACAGTTTGCCATCCCCGCCCCCCACCTGCCCTACATCGTCAGTCACCGTGCTTTCATTCAGTTGTGAATGCAATGTTGTCTTCTCCCTCAGGGCCTATGTCCTCCACCTGGTTAGTTTGGCATTGATTTAGCCACATTCTCTCCTTAGTCTCTGTCCACTTCCAAAGTGAGGATTGATCTATTTGGTTTCTGAGTGAAAAATCACCCTTTTTGAAGTTGTTTCCAAGAGTTTGAGGAAGAAACGTATGCATGGAGAAACTCAATAGCACCCTGCTTCAGTGGCCAGGGTAGAAAAGTAGTGGGGAGGTTTGGCTTCAGAGGCCAGGATAGGGATGTAGTGAGGAAGGTCCTGCTTCAGTGGCCAGGATAGGGATGTAGTGTAGTGAGGAAGGTCCTGCTTCAGTGGCCAGGATAGGGATGTAGTGTAGTGAGGAAGGTCCTGCTTCAGTGGTCGGGGCAAGGATGTGGTAGAAATGGTCCTGCTCTACGTTAGAAACAATTGCTCTTGCCTGAGATTCTTCTGCCTGATCTTGGCATGTAGCCAAATGGAACTGACTTTCACAGCCCAGCATTCACATCTGTCCACAGCCTCTGGACAGGCTTGCTTTAATGTTCCTGCCATTTGACATTCTTATCTATGTCCAAGCTTCTCTTCTGTAGTAAATGTACACATTGGTGTGTGTGCATATGCATGTATCAGTCAGTCTGTCTATCTATCTATCTATCTATCTATCTATCTATCTATCTATCTATCCTTCTATCAATTTATCATCTATCTATCAATCATCTATGAATCAATCATATATCAATCATATATCAATCATCTATCTATCTACCTACCAATCTATCTATCAATCTATCTATCTATCTATCAATCATCTATGAATCAATCATATTTCAGTCATCTATCAATCATCTATCTATCTATCTATCTATCTACCTATCTGTCTATCTATCTATCTACCTATCTGTCTATCTATCTATCTATCATCCATCTATCATCTGTCTACCTATCCATCTATCCATCTATGGAAGGCATAACATTGGGGGGATGTGTTGGGGTGAAGTCCAGGAGGAAAGGGGAGGATGACTATGAAATGTCAAAGGACATTGTATACACAGATGAAAATCATTTAAGAAAGTATTACATCACACACATATGTCACCCTGTATTTATAAACACACATGTAAATACATATGAAGTCATGAACTTCACACAGAAGTTCTTTAACCATCTTCTTGTTTATTGTTCATGCTCTGGCTTTCCTGTCTGGGCAGTGACTGTTTCCCCTTCACCTTTTAAGTTCTGTGAAAGGAAAAGGCTGAATTAAGATGGCTGCCCCTCCATGCCTTTCTAGATGAGAATTTCCTAGTCGCATAAAGTTAAAACATGTACCTGGCCCATCACACAGGGAACTTGCTCAGTTTGATAGACATTGTCAACAACAAAACCGACTCTGTGAGGTTCCCTGGCGTTGGGAGCTACCTAGAGACATCTGGGCATCTGATTTCCTGGAAGCAACAGTGAGATGGAGATTTCCCTCTGGAAGAGCTGCTAGGGTCCACTTCTGTGGGGGAAAGCTGGGAGCCACACAATGGCTGCTTGGACAAGTTAGTAGAGGTGGGGCACTTGCAACTTGTATTCTAAAAGCCTGGGTGAGAGGACCCCTAGAGAAGTGGAGGGTATATGGGAGGAATCGGAGAGTGGAGAAGGGGCATCAAGCTGCCAGGCTGCATCCTGTGGGAAGTTCTCCTTCCTGAAGAAAGACTTCAGAGTTGGAAGACTGCAGGAGGGCATGGCCCCTAAGGCATAGGTTTTGCAGTACATTCTGGTAAGACAGTCAGAATGTTCTAACCATGTTCAGTTTGAGGTCAACAAACACATCTTGGGCCTTGTCTTCGTGGCATTCGAGGATTTTTGAAAATGGATCACTGATTGGAGTTAGCAGGAAAGTTCTGTTTTATAAAATGTTTTCATTCTGATTCCTCAGTTAATATGAATCATGAATAAAATAGATGTGGACCAAAGGAGTGTGTGTCTAGAGTCAGCATGTAGCCTGTGAGACTGGGTGGTTTGGGAATGCCCCTTGTGGGGATCATCTGTGTTTTTTTTCTCTTCTTACTTTGGACAATATAATGATGAAACCTAGGCAGGCAGGAAGATGGGCCTTTCATTCATCAGGAGACCAAAAGCAGCCAATACCAATTATCATCGTTAGTCAGCGTTAATCTATTTAATCATTAATTTAATTTCCTGATTCATTGGCAATAAAAAGCATAACAATGTATATTTGCCAAAATGATTTGTGACCTCAGATGAAACAGTAATTCAGCAATTAAATATAAAGGAATTCCATTAATTCGTATTGCTTTTACTTACCAAAGCAGTCAATGACAAAGCAGAACAATTAGCCAGAAATTGGTCCTAATAAAGTGTTAGAAACACCGAGAAGGACACTGGGAGAAGGACATTAGATCTTCCATACACCAAGGCAGTGAGAAAGACCAACCATTAGTCCTTAAGAATCCCTTTATGGGTCTGGAGATGTGCTTGATGGGAGGAGCTAAACTCTGGCCCTTAGCACCCATGAGAAAAGTCAGCTATGGAGACATACTTCTGTAACCCTAATAATGGAGACAGGAGGATCCTAGGGCTCTGTGGCATGTCAGCCTAGTTCAAACAACAAGCTCCAGGTTCAGTGAGAGAGGGGAAGGAGGGAGGAAAGGAGGAAAGGGAGAGAGAGAGAGAGAGAGAGAGAGAGAGAGAGAGAGAGAGAGAGGAGAATGCACCCTTTGTCAGCAACTTAAGGTAAGTGTCTTAGTCAGGGTTTGCATCCCTGCACAAAACATCATGATTAAGAAGCAAGTTGGGGAGGAAAGGGTTTATTCAGCTTACACTTTTACATTGCAGTTAATCACCAAAGGAAGTCAGGATAGAAACTCACACAGGGCAGGAACCTGGAGTCAGGAGCTGATACCAAGGCCATGGAAGGATGTAACTTACTGGCTTGCTTCCCCTGGCTTTCTCAGCTTGCTTTCTTATAGAACCCAAGACTACTAGCCCAGGGATGGCACCACCCACAATAGCCCCCCCCCCCCATGATCACCAATTGAGAAAAGGCCTTACACCTAGATCTCATGGCGGCATTTCCTCCAGGGAGGCTCCTTTCTCTGTGATAACTCCAGCTTGTGTCAAGTTGATATGCAAAACCAGCCAGTACAGTAAATGACTGAGAAAAACATCCTGAAATAAGTCTATGGCCTCCACATGCACTTGTACTGAGGGACACATCTGCACACACATGAACTACACACACACACACACACACACACACACACACACACACAGAGAGAGAGAGAGAGAGAGAGAGAGAGAGAGAGAGAGAGAGAGAGAGAGAGCGCACTGATGCTCAGGACTCCCTGACTGTGGTTATGTGCTGATCTAGTTGGAGAGCTGGAGTTGCAGGCTCAGAGTCTCACAGCAGCAGGGCTGAAAAAGTAGTGGACTGTAGAGGTGAGTCACATGACCTGGGCTGCTGGATGACAGATGACGGATGACAGATCCAGCACTTCTGTTGCTTAGCAACAAGAACCATGCTAACTGAAGCCCTGGGACCATCAGGAGTTCTGCACGTGGCAGTTCCTGGATGTGCCTATGGGATGGCCAGATAACAGGTTGATGAGGATGTAGAGTCACCATGTCAGATGTTTTTACGAGGTATAGGGTGCTGCCCACTTCTTCAGTCTGGTTTTTGGTAAGTTCTTAGTCTTATAAGGTTTGGGTGTGCCCGTACAGTCCCATCTACTTTGATATGTTTCTAGGTGCTACTTTTGTATGTGGGGATACACACTCCCTTCATGCTTCCAGGACGGTGCTATAGAGGTGAAAGGGCCTTAGGTATCCTCGCAGGCTCGCAGGGCAGGTGGTGCTCCTCTTCTTAACTCAGAGAAAAACGCTGCTGTAGAAGAGTCTGCCTAGGACAAGGCAGGGACAGGAAGTCATGGTTTCACACAGTAAGTAGTAACTTAGAGCAGCCTGCTCTCCACAGCCTTTTGTTGTATTTCAAATCTGCACTGTAAGCCTCAAGGAAGCTCTGGATAATACTGAAGAAATCAAACACTTTTAAATTGCTTCTGGCTGCTTAAGTTCACTAGTGCAAGCCACCCGCAACTGAGGAGGAGGACCCTTCAGGTGAGAGCTGCTGTGGGCTCTGTCCCAGGACCCTGGCTCCGACCCTCAGATCTGTAATCTTCTCTGGACAAACACATGAAACTCATTTTGAGGAGATCATGAACATGTAGGCCAGGGTGGGCATAGGGGCTACACAGGTGCCAGCCTTTGGGAGCTTCCCTCAAGGTTCAATGCTGCGTCGCTGCTCAGGGGGAAGGAAGCAGGTTGGAAGCAAATGAATACTTCTCTCTGGAGGTGTGGAGGCTTTAACAACAGGTAACATCAAAACATTATTAGTCTAAATATTTGTACACTAAATAAAAAAACATGCCAGCTTATAGTAAACTAACCTGTGTGGTAAAGTAAGTCCAATGTGTCCTTCAGTGTCCCTGCAACATGGAGACTTTAGCTGTACAGAAGAGAAGACTCAGAGCTAGACTGGGCTTGCACACAGCAAAGACTGCTGTCCAGGAGGTCCCTGAGCTCAGGCTAAGGAAGGCAGACTCCAGCACATTAAGACCTTTTACAACTGTACCAGAAAGACGAACAGCTTCAAAGACGAAGGGGTACAGGGGTACGGTTCTGAATAGGAATACCAGGGACGTGAAAGTCTAAATGATTTATGAACGCCTGGAAGGCTCAACTTCACTGAAGTCAGTGGAATGCAAATTGACCTAAGCAGGAACACCCCTAGAAGTTGTAAATCAGAATATAAGCAAAGGGCTTGTTGCTTAGATGGGGAGTATCAGAGAGAATATGTGAGGAGGGACACTCCTGGGCATGTGCATATAGTTACTTGCCTTCACAAAAGCTGTCATGTCACAGGACTATGTGGTGGTTTGAATAGGTTTGGCCCTCAGAGACTCAGTTGTTTGAATGCTAGGCCCATAGGGAGCCGCACTATTAGGCGATGTGGCCATGTTGGAGGAAAGGTGTGACTGTGGGCACTGGCTGTGCAACGGTCTCCTCCTGACTACCTTGGGAGAAAGATGTAGGACTCTTGGCTTCTCCAGCACCAAGTCGCCTGCACCATGCCATGCTTCCCACCATGATGATAATGGACTGAACTCGTGAAACTGTAAGCCAGCCTCAATTAGATGTTTGCTTTTATAACGGTTGCCTTGGTTATGGTGTCTCTCCACACCAATAAGAGCACCTGCTGCCAAACTTAAGGATCTGAATCTGACTCTCTGGGGCACACTTTGTGGAAGAAGAGAACCTATGACCATCCAACAGACCTTGTGGTCAGAGAGGAGAAAGGTTGTGGGTTTCTCCTTCTGTCATGCAGCCCCCCCATGGTGCTTGTTGGTCTGCAGTGGCTCAGCTCTAAGAGCAGGCCTACCTGCAGTCATTCAAGGTCTGCTATTAATTCAGGCCGAGTATTTTATTCCCATGGAAGAACTTGTGTCTAATGACCAAGGTGTGTCCTCTTCCCCTGCCCCTCTGGGATGACCAAGATAGTAAAGTCCCTACTTTCTGCCTCCTGGGTTGTTCAGCAAGGCTTAGTTGAAGCCTTTGTTGACCCTTGGTCCATTCATAAAAGGCCAGCAGGAAGGGGCCTGGGCAGGCAACAGTGGCTGCACCTGTCACAGCTTCATATATGTATAGTGTTCTCTTCAGTTTTAAAGATAACAAGTCAGATTTTAATCACTAGATAGATGCTCTCACTCACCATGAACATTTGAGAGCAGCACAGAGGCTTTGTCCAAATATACACAGAGAGTTAATCATGCCTGCTTTAGCTACATCAATCATAATTTCATATACCAGTGGAATTATGATTCTTCTAAGAATCTAAGAATCGCTGGTATAAGTGTTGAGCTTAAAGATGTCCAGCTGACTGACCTGTGCTCTCTCCAGAAAGTGACCAGACTACCCAGTGGTCCCTGTTAGCACTAGCCTCAGCCTCCTGGTTTCCTTTGCATCAGCCCCTCCTCCAGCACTGACTCTCTCCTGGGTTGTGCTGACAGGCAATTGAGAGGGGAGCCATGTAAATCAGGTGCAGATGGAAGATGGGGAGTCCAGACAGCATGGGGCAAGATAAAGGGGCCCTGTGCACACCGAAGGCTGTTTTACATCTTGTGTAGGCTACTGCCTATGGACAGAGCTTTATTACTTTATTTTTTTTTTCTACTCTAAAACCCAAATGGAACCTTTGCTTTTTAAATAAAGAAGGAGACTAGCTGCTGTCAAGTTTCCTTTGGCTCCCCACTGGGAGACTCTGCGATTTGCATTTTAGATGTAAATTCATGTAAATCAGCACTTATTTTCAGATAAAATCCTTCCATTGAGAACAATTGGGAGTTATTGTCTAATGCCAATGAGCATTTGATCCCCATATAATTTCTTAGCATATGGAGTAAGCCTGCAATAAAGATGGTGATGTCACGATGGAGCTTGGGGGCAATTGACCCAGGTATAGGGACAGGAAAATGCAATCACAGACCCTTCATCAGCATTTGGGACAAAGTCAGGCTATGTGCCAGGACAGTCAGTTGGCTGCAGTGGGGACTTCCCAGTCTATTCTCTCAGGAATCAGTTACACCCTATTAGCCAGTAGATTAAAGAGAACACTTCATCCTTGCACAGTTTCTTGCCAGCCAAGGCCTTTGGTTTCAGTAAGTTTAAAGAGTGCAGGGAATCTGCCCACACGGTAGAATTTTCCACCTAGTTGGTTTCTGTGGATGTGGACATGGCATTCCAAGACTAGATCTGGAGAAGCAAGAAAGGCATGAGGAGAAGATACAGTGAAGAAAGGAGTTGACATGGTCTGGTCATTGCAAACAGGCCCTTACAAGTTGAGAAGACTGTTAACTCTTAGCGGACCTTCAGAAATCAGTATGGGAAGAGATGCTTCTGAAGGCTGAAGTGGGAGGGCTTCTGAAGACAGCAGCTCAAATATGCAAAATACCTTTGCGTGGAGTGGGCATAAGGAAAGCAAGAGCATTTGTCCCCAGGTCAGGTATGGTTAAGGACTGATCATAAGGAAGCTCCTCTTATAGTACTTCAGGAATTGGTATGGGAAGATTCTTAACACGGTGCTGATGGACAGAGGGTCCCATCCTCTGTGGTTTGGATGTTCCATTTAGAGCCCATGCAGATGTTTTAACTGACACTGTCATAGCAGGAGATAGAGACCTGTGAAATGTGACTAGACTATAAGAGCATTGTAGTGAGGTAGTTATCAAGACAATCTCTCTCTCTCTCTCTCTCTCTCTCTCTCTCTCTCTCTCATCTTCTGCAATGTTTTGATACACAAGAGAGTCCTCAACATATACCCAATCTAGAATTCATTAGCCTGTACAACTGTCAAGGAAATACCCACTATTGTTTATCAATTACCCAATTTGTGACATTCCATCAGAGCAGCAGAAAATGGACCAATCAAATGAACACACACCCTATACAGAGGGAGAAAAACTTACCTAACCATGTGTCTTAGTTTTAGTTTGGGTTTTATTGCTGTGAAGAGACACTATGCCCAAGGCAACTCTTAAGGAGGAAAACGTTTAGTTGGTACCAGTTTCAGAGGTTCAGTCCATTATTGTCATGGTGGGAAGCATGGTACTGTGCAGGCTGAGTTGGCACTGGAGGAGCTAAGAGTTCTCCATCTTGATACAAAGGCAGTCAGGAATAGGGTCTCTTCTGCCCTGGGCAGAGCTTAAGCACAGGACCTCAAGGCCCACCCCCACAGTGAAGCACTTCCTCCAACAAGGCTGCACTTACTGCCATAAGGCCACATCTCCTAATAGTGCCACTTCTCATGGGCCAAGCATATTCAAATCATCACACTACACATCTCACTGAGTATGAATATATAAAATATATAAAGAACTGGAAACCCTAAAAGCCAAGAAATCAAGCAACTTAATGAATACGTTGGTTATTAATTAAATAAACAGATATTTATTTAAAGATGAAATAAACATGGCCAAATACATTTTAAAATGTTCCACATCACAACCAACAGGAAAATGCAAGATAAAATGACATTAAAATCTAAGTCACCCCAGGAAGAATGGCAGTCCGTAAGAAAACTGATTCTGAGGTGAGGGGGGGCAGAGGTAGAAAGTAGAGGGGAGACAGATGGATCTGGCGAAGGTATCATTGGGATGAGCAAGAAACCTAGAACAAGGGAAACTCCTAGGAATCCATGAGGATGACCCTAGTTAAGACTCCTAGCAATAGGGGATATGGAGCCTGAAATCTCCAGTAACCAGAAAAAACTTCCAGTGGAGGGCCTGGGACACCAACACAGCCTCAAAAACAGACCCACCGTTTGTTCTTTCTATAAGATGTGCAGAAGTAGAAGATGGAGCCGAATTTGAGGGAAAGGCTGATCAATGACTCAGCTCGAGTCCCATGCCACCAGAGGGAGCCCACCCCTGACACTAGTCACGATATTCTGATATTCTGCTATACTTTCACAGGGAGACTAGCCTAGCCAGATGGTATAGCCAGAGACTAACTATACCAGAGAGGCCTCACCCAGCCACTGATGGAAACTGATCCAAAGACCCACAGGCAAACATTAGGTGGAGCTTGAGGAATATTGTGGAAGAAGAGAAGAAAGGATTGTAGGAGCCAGGAGTCAAGGATACTGCATGAAAACCTATGGAGTCAACTAACCTGGGCCCGTAGAGGCTCACAGAGATTGAACTGTTATCCAGCTGGATCTTCATGTAGGACTCCTACAGTGGTAGTGGGAGCTGTCTCTGACTCTGCTACCTGCTTTTGAATTCTTTCCCCCCTAACTGGGCTGCCTTGCCTAGCCACAGTAGGAGAAGATGTGCCTCAGCTTGGTAATGCCAGGGCTACTTGATATCCATGGGAGGCCTTTAGATCCCTTTTCCCTAGCTGGGCTGCCTTGTCTGGTCTCAAAAGATGTGCCTACTCCTACTGCAACTTGAAGTGCAAAACCTGGCTGGTATTCACGGGAGACCTCCTCTTTTTTGAGGAGAAGGGGAGGGGGTGGATTGGGGGTGGTAAGAGGGAGGGACTTGGAGGAGAGGACTCTGGAGGAGATGGAAAGTAAATAAATAATTAAAAAGAGGAAAACAAATAAACACTAAATGCTGGTAAGGATTCAGAGAAGAGCAAACTCCTATATACCGGTAGTAGGGGTGCAAAGTAGTCTAGGAAATCAAGTATTGCTAAGGAAATCAATATAGAGGTCACTCAAAAAAAACCAAAAATAGATCTACTATGTGACCCAGCTTAGCCTCTGCAGGACTCTAGGTCAGTGGGTCACAGGGATATTGCACGCTGATTTTTATCGCAGCCCCACTCACAGAAGGTGAATTATGAAGTCACCTAGGTGTCCATCAACAGAGGAAGGGATAAAGAAAATGCATTATGTACACACAATGGGACTTTTTTCAGCCATGGAGAACAATGCAATGATTTTGCTTACTGGAAAAAAAAATGGATACAGTTTGAAATTATCATATTAAGACGATTAAGCCTGACCCAGGAAGACAGATGCCACATATTCACTCAGTCATTGGTATAGTTAATAACTTCTCTATAAAGGATATGAAAGTAGACATGAAAATAGTGGCATGAAGAAGATTAGTGGAAGATGGAGAGAATGGGGGGGATCAGTACATTATACAGACACGGAGAGAATGGGGGAGATCAGTACATTATACAGACACGGAGAGAATGGGGGGGATCAGTACATTATACAGACACGGAGAGAATGGGGGGGGGATCAGTACATTATACAGACACGTGGAAATGTCTTCATGAAGACCAGTGCTATGTACAATGAGTATACACCAACTAAAAAGAAAAATGCCCAATCACCATGTAGTTAGACAAAAGGTGGACAAAGACATGGTGTTAAGAATGGGTCAGAGAAGCTGGGCATAGGGGTACACACCTTTAATCCCAGCACCCAGGAGGCAGAGGCAAGCTGTTCAAGGCCACAGTGGTCTAGTGGTCTATTTAAACAGTTTCAGGACAGCCAGAGCTATGTTAAAATATTATGACTAAGACAGAGAGAGAGTAAGAGAGAGGGAGAGCTGGAGGGGGAAGGGAGAGAGACAAAGACACATACACACACACACACACAGAGAGAGAGAGAGAGAGAGAGAGAGAGAGAGAGAGAGAG